>WNWU01000047.1:1943869-1972638 GCA_012654045.1 Ptyas mucosa | reverse complement strand
AGATAGATAGATAGATAGATAGATAGATAGATAGATAGATAGATAGATAGATATAAATGGATAGATGATATATAGATATATATAGATGGATAGAGAGATATATACAAATAGATGGATGGATGGATAGATAGATAGATATAGATGGACAGACAGACAGACATAATGCCAACCTGTTTTGAGTATTTCCCTCACTCCAATTTGGATATGAAACATCATAACATGGATTTCTAATTACGTGGGAACACAAAGAGAAAAAAAAATCACCAGCTGCTTGGCAGGGAGATGCTACTAGGAAGAAAGGGAAAAGGATGGAGTCTAATCATATCTTAGCCAAAGATTATGAGAATATTTCATACATTTTGAGCGTCACTGTTATGTTTGCACTGAAATCTATGTCAGAAAGAATCTGAAATATTTTACAATAAAGCTCTGCTTATGGGAAAGAGGCAGAATCCCTAACTGTTGGAATCAGGAGCCAGCAGATATAAGCACTAGGTACGGGACTGTATTGGAAGATGTAGCTTTTATAACAGAGTTCCTTTTATAATAAGAAAAAAAAACCTTATATTCTCATAAACAGGAAATGCCATTTGAGGAATACACCCATATTTCTGGCAACTCTTGATGTAGTATTAAAGATGTAAGCACTTTTTGAAAGGGCAAAACTGACACTTAATTCAAAGATGTCTTTTCAAATTTCTAAGTGTTTAATCAGCCGTTTCCTGATGCTTACACAGCCAGGAAATTCAAGCCTTCTTTAAAAAAAAAAAAGATAGGAAAAGGATAAGGAGGAGAGGACTTAATCAGTACCTTCAAAATCACAGATCAGGATGGGTGGACAGGGCAGGGGAACTAAATTAAAACTTCAAATAATTGCAAAGACAACTCATTTGAAAAGACAGAAGCTGACAGGTGCCCCACCCCATCTCCCCAAAATAAAATAAATCCAGAATTGTAAAGTTAGCCGGGAACACCCTTCTCTAACCTGGTGCCCTTCAATGTTGGATTACAACTCTGCCAATCTTCTAGGCTACTATAAACCCATAGGATTTTTTTTTCCACTCCCACATTCTTCCAATTTTTCTATCTTACCCTGTTTCTTCCTTGCTCTACTTCCTTAAAGCATGCGGTAATTTTAAGATATTTGCGTCTCTGAATTCTAATTTTCTGTCACCCCCTCCTGATTTAGTTCTCTAAGATTCAGCTTCTCCCTGTAACTTGCAGGAAGCTTTATTTCCAGGCGGACAGGTAGCAGATACTCTTTCACTCAGCTCTGAGTTTAAGAAGCCCCCGGAAGGAAAGAGAAGATGGCAACTCTGCACCGTCATCGGAGAAATGATGCTGAGCCTCAAGGAGCAGGCAACGCATGATTCACAAGCATCCTTCACGTCAAGAGCATTAAAGGGTCAGCTAGGGTTCTCGATTCAGTTAAGGTTGACCATCTGTTGAGCTTTGCCTGCCCAAGGTAAACCATATAAATAGAGGACAATTTTGCTTCTGAAATTCATCTTGGAGACAGTCCATATCTCTTTCAAAAGCAAATGTGCAATTTTTGAGCCAGTGAAACTTTAGTTAACACAGATTTCATGCTTTACAGATGTCTTTGGCACCTGGTCTCCAATCCAATTCTTTTTTTACATTATACCAGTTCTTCCTGCTCACTTGCAAAGTAGTTTTATAATGCTATGGTAAGAATAGGTGCTTTTGGATGCCATACTGTGATTTGTCTTTGTTCAAAAGGGACAGAGAATAATCATAGTTTTATTGCAGAAACCATATTTTCTTCTTGGCTTAGTATTTGCAGCTGTAGTAGAAGGCATTGTACAAATGAGGAAGCTTGCTTGTTTCCAGTTTTCCAGAACATTCCTCATTTCTTTTGGGCTCCAATTGAAATCTTTGATAGGCATAAGGCAAAAAGCAACCAAGCATACCATGGTTACATTAGTCACTGGCAAGTATAGTTTTGTTTGCCCAATAAACACAGTTAAATCAAACCAGGGATAGGATCCTTATGACTTAGCTAGGTTTTGGAATGTCACAAAGTTCCGCTTTCAAGTGCCTTTTCTTTTTAACTCAATAATATTTCTTTGGGGAGCCAGGTTGATGTAGTGATTAAAGGCACTAGGCTACAATCAAGAGATCATGAGTTCTAATCCTAATTTAGGCATGAAGCCAGCCAGGTTGGTGACTTTGGGCTACCATTTCCAGAAATATTGTCAGGAAAAGTGCTTGGATCTGTCTAGGGCTAGGCAGTAGCCAGGAATCAAGAAGGAAGGAAGGAAGGAAGGAAGGAAGGAAGGAAGGAAGGAAGGAAGGAAGGAAGGAAGGAAGGAAGATTGGAAGAAAGAGAAACAGAAGAGGAAGAAGAAGAAGAAGGGAGAACGGAGAGGAATCTTAACATACCTGAACAGTAGAAGTTTGCTCTACTTGATACATTACTGTACCAAGTCAGTAGGGATTCATCTTACTACTACTCTGTTTATTTTTGGGATGGATGAACCTAGTAAAACACAATGCCACTGGCTGGAAATTGTACTGTCCTACCCCACCACAGCAGCTCCAGCAGCTTTCCTCCTGGCTTCTGCCTGCTTATATGGACAGCTGCTCCCATCGGAGACTTCATGCTCCTCTCCAGAGAGAAGGCTGGGTTGAGCATTACCTAATAGTTTTAGCGTGCCACTTAATTCAGTGTGATTAACGCCAGCCTTTGCTAATGTGTTCTGTGAATAAACAAGCACCCAGAACGAGGCTCATTCAATGACTGCACTCGCTAGACTAACTCAAGAGGATTTAACCACTCAGCAGAATGAAACAGCTTCTTCCGTTGTAGCTCCTAAGCTTATTTTTACTTAAGATGGGGTGGGGTGGGCGCAGTCTTTCTGGTTACCGTCATCTTGGGAATCTCTAAAAGTAGTAGGTTTTCGGGGTGTAGGGGAGAATAGCTTTTGGGGGGCTGTTCTGCTACACCCCAGGACTTTTTCACGACGACGCAATGTTGAAAAAGAAACGGACTCAGTGTGGTTTGCTCTGGTTCCACTTTCCAGCCAATCAGCAAGGCTGAGGGAGGGCAGGAGGGGCAGATGACATAGCACGGCCAGTCCTCATCTTATGACCACAATTGAACCCAACGTGTATGTTGCCAAGCACCCAATTTTTAACCACGTGACCACGGGTTCACTGTTATGGTTTTAAGTGAGAGGATCGACTACCACACTTTTTTCAGTGGTGTTACCATTTCAAATGGTTGTAAGTCGAGGACTACCTGAAAATACCACAATGCAAGTCCAGTCCTTTTGTTAGGCTGTGTATGAAAATGTCCCATGCACCAAAGGGCCGGTACTTGTGGCATGATGCTGCTCTGCTGCCTTCCTCATTCTGATGAAAGTAGCCAGCTCCTACAGATACCAAGACTTCTGTTAGACAACATACATTCTCGGCTTGCTTTTCTGTCTCCATATTATTCTGTTTTGAAATAGAGGCGCACTGGTCATAAAATGATCTCAGGACTGCCCTCTCTTTCATCCAAAATGCCCCTGTTCCATTTCTGCTTCCTGTTCAATGCACCTTGCTAAAGAACGATTTGCTTTCTAATTACTCAACTCATGTGTTTACTCTTGGGGTATGAAGTATCACCAATTCATCATACTGGAAGATATTTTTATCTTTGCAATGCTGAATTGCCCTAATATGGAAGCTTCCAAAAATGGATGCTTCTCGTCTAAGGATATGTAGAGAAATATATATACCCATCAACATCATTATGATCACAGCATATGGAGTCATCTTTGGCTGATCTCCAAAAAAGCAGACGTCAGGAGTTTTGTTTTCTGCCTGAACTAAAATAGCTCTTCTTTAAGCAGGAATCTCCTGGAATCTTTTGTACAAGATTTATTGAGAAGAACATGATGCTAGCCACGGATTATTTCCCATCTAAAACTCAATGTATCTGAAACAATATTGTGATGTAATCTTCTCTCTTAATTGACTTCTTGCAAACCAGCAAAAATCTACACTAAGACCACAGAGCCTGCATTTTTTTATTTCCTAAATATTTTTCATCCGAGAAGTAACTCCCCACCAGTAATCAACACCAAGATGAGCATAGATTAACACTGAGATGACAACACAACCAAGACGTAAACAGTACCCCAGTCGAGGAACTGCCAAACAAGCTAACAGTAAACAGCCCAACCAAAGAGCCTTCAAGACCGCTCCCATCAACACTGACAGGGCAAACCAATAGAATATAAATTGAGACCAAACCCCTTTCCTTGTTAACACTGATGATATTACCTAGTTTGGGTAACGAACGCCTGCAAGAAAGCAACCAAGCTCAGAGAACAACTAAGGATCCATGAGGATCCATAATTATGAGAACTATCAGGATTGGACCTGGTTAGTACTTGAAGACTACAAGAAATTCCAGGGCTATAGGATAGACCACTAAGTTGAAAAAAAAGAAACTTTCCAAAAGATAATGGCAAATCATTAAGAAATCTACCAAATGGGCTGAAGGCAGGAAGTTTCTTAAACTCTTTTAAATTATATGTCAGGATATGCAAAATTGTGGTATAATATAGTCAAAGGTGGCAAGAGGAAAAGGCTCTTTCCTAGATGGCAAAGAGACAACAGAGCTTAGAACAGTGATGGCTAACCTTTTGCTGTCGCATGCCAAAAGCAGAGGGGAGTTCGCCTACGTGCGTGCCCACACCCATAATTCAATGCGCCCTACCCCCGTGCATGTGTGCGCCCCCCACTTTTAGCACGTGATGGCACAGTAGGCCCGGTAGGCCCGTTTTTCACCCTCCCCAGCCTCTAGAGGCTTTCTAGGAGCCTGGGGAGGGCAAAAACAGCCTTCCCCACTCCCCCAAGGCCTCCCGGAGGCCGGAAAAAGCCCATTTCCCAACTTCCAGTGGAACCGGAAGGCCCAAAAATCAGCAGGCCGGCACACGCATGCGTGCTGGAGCTGAGCTACGACAGTACTCGCGTGCCCACTGATATGGCTCCATGTGCCACCTGTGGCACCCCTGCCATCACAGGCTTAGAATGTCTGATAGGCAGGAAGAGAAGAAGGTCGGCTCTTCTCTAGCAATTCACAAAGTACATCTATGGTAGAAAATTGCTTTAGTCTGGCAAGATTCTGTCGGTAGAAGAAGAACAATAAGGGAACTACTCAGAAGTAACTCCACACATTGTTCTTGGTTCGTTGGGCCTGACAAAAAAGCTGAGGATTTGGCAGTACAAGGAAACAACAGCCAATTGCCAGCCATCAACATACCAATCAGCCAATAGGAAGGCACCACATAAATACAACACATAGAATAGCCCAAAGCACACATGCCGAATAAGAGAAGTTCCTTGAAAATGGGCTCTAGCACAAGTCCGAAAGCTCGGAAGACTAAACCTCTGGTCCTGGTGTCTGACCCAGATTGGATCTTGCAACATTATCCTGCGTCACGCATATTTGCATTCATTCCTGACAAAACCTCACCAATTTGGTAATAAAAATTACCAAAAGTTCAATTCTCACCAGGCTCAAGGTCGACTCAGCCTTCCATCCTTTCTAAGGTGGGTAAAATGAGGACCCGGATTGTGGGGGCAATAAGCTGACTTTGTATAAAAATATACAAAAGTATGAAGGCTATTGCTTAATGCATTGTAAGCCGCCCTGAGTCTCCGGAGAAGGGCGGCATATAAATATAAATATAATTTTTTTTTTAAAATGTCCCACCCTGTCTGGAAGATTTACTTCCAGAAACTACCAAAGTGTTCCCAAAATAGCATGGTCTGGAGAGGATTCCAATGGATTGGAGGTGGGAGAAAATATTCTGGAATTATCTGGGATTCTTCACTCCCAAATCAAAGAATTTTGCACACTTCTAATCATAGAGCTATTACATTATTATTTAGTTTTTTTTAAATATCATCTCTGGACCCAACCATTGTTTTAAATTATGTATTTATAGAGCATGTATGGTTGTCCATTTAGTATAATGATTCTAGGCAGCTCACAGCATTTATTATGTGAAGGACAATTTAGAAAAATGCTCTCCACTGAACCTACAGAAGCCAAATAAGGTTGAATTTGAGTTCTATAATATTGACAAGTATGTCTTGTCTTTCACACTTGAAAGATCACTCTAGTTTACAGAGTGGAGAAATGCCGAGGATTTATCATGTGGCATTAAAAAAAATCTCTTTTAATGATGGAAGTGGTAAATTCAACGGCAGCTGAATCCCGCACTTGCTCTAAAAATGCAGTGTTTCTCAACCTTGGAAGCTTGAAGATGGGTGGAATCCAACTCCCAGAATCCCCCAGCCAGCGCTGCTGGCTGGGGGATTCTGGGAGTTGGAGTCCACCCATCTTCAAGCTACCAAGGTTGAGAAACACTGCTCTAATGGAAGGCTGGTTTAGTCATCTATTTCTGGAGTTCGTGGGGCCAATCTTGAACTTCAGAGGTAATCAAGCTATAAGAGCTTTCACTATTTAGCTGTTTCTGCCCCTCCCTGCCCAAACAACACCTTTTTAAAAATTAGCATAGGGGCAGGTAAAGCTAGAAACCAGGTAACCATGAGTTTTAGTCCCACCTTAGGCAACAAAGGCAGGTGGGTAAGTTTAGGCCAGTCCCTCTCTCTCAGCCCTAGGAAGAGAAAGTCACTTCTGAAAATCTTGCCAAGAAATCTGCAAAGACTTGTCCAGGCAGTTTCTGGAAATCAAGGCTGACAGAAAGGCACAAATAAAAAATAAATCAAATACCGCAGGTAGAAAAGATCTTTGAATATGTGTTGGGGTGTGTGCTTGTGTTTGTGTGTGTGTGTGTGTGTATTGCAGGTGATTAGGAGCAAATCTTTTTTTTTTTCCTCCCCAAGAGAAACGAATTGCCACAACTCAACGCACCTTCCGCCGTGAATTAAAAACTTGGCTTTTCAAATCTCTCGACCTGGACTGATGATGGGGGGTTTTAAGGGTTAAATTTTAAATCTTTTAGATTTTAGACTTTATTTTGTATTGTGGCTTGTGTTTTATTATTGTGAGCCGCCCTGAGTCCATTGTGAGATAGGGCGGCATATAAGCCGAATAAAATAAATAAATAAATAAATAAATAACTTCTAAGCTTAGCTAAACTACTAAAACGTAACTAGGGAACCTGCTCCTCTTACACAACCCAAAGCAAGCAAATCCTTTTACATGCCCATCAAGCAATCCTTTGGCCCATGGACACAAAACACGATAGCACAGCTTCCTACCAGAAGACAAAAAAATGAAAAACACAATGCAAACATGAAAGAGGCTTAACCAGCTAAAAATAACAAACAAGATCTCCTCCATACCTCCAGATATAAAACACAAGCTGAATTTGCCATGGGTACAACCCAGCCCCGCCCATTTTGCATCATTCCCCCCCCCCCCCCCCCCCCCCCCCCAGTTAATGAGAAGGCTGCCTGTCCCTTCTGAAATGATGGGTGGGTTGGCTAAGGCACTGAGTCTGAATTCACGCATAACCCTAAATTCTTCAAATCCTACAGCCACTATCTCTTGTCACCCCTCACTTCTCCCCCCACTCCTCTGTTAGTGATGGGGGTGAGAGAAGAGAAATCCAGGTAAGAAGAAAACTTAGAAACAATTATGCAAAATATAAGAGCCCTGGTAGCGCAGCAGACTAAAGCACTGTTATTAACATCATGCTGCCTGCAATTACTGCAAGTTCAAATCCCACCAGGCTCAAGGTTGACTCAGCCTTCCATCCTTTCTAAGGTTGGTAAAATAAGGACCTAGACTGTGGGGGCAATAAGCTGACTTTGTATAAATATACAAAACTATGAAGGCTATTGCTTAACGTATTGTAAGCCCGCCCTGAGTCTCCAGAGAAGGGCGGCATATAAATCAACTTAAAAAATTTTTAAAAATGAGGGGGACCTTGGTGCTCTCTGAGCTTGTTTTCTTGCAGACGTTTCATGACCAACTAGGTAACATCATCAGTGCTAGTAAGGAGTGCTGTTTGCTGTCAGTTTATATTCTGGTGGCTTGCTAGTCTGTGGGGTTGGAGGGTAGTCTTAGAGATTTTTTGGGGTGTTTACTGATGCCAAAGAGCTATCAGTAAACAGCCCAATCAAAGAATCTCTAAACCCACCCCCATTAGTCAGCAGAATATAAACTGACAGCAAACAGCCCTGATGATGTTACCTACTTAGGGTCATGAAACGTCTGCAAGAAAACAAGCCAGCTCAGAGAGCACCAAGGACCCTTCATTTCAACCCTGAGCTACAAATATTCTCCTTTATTAATTTTGCAAAATTTCAAAAATCACAAGAAATTTAATCGGCCACATTTATTCAGGACTTGGCTCGCACCTATGCAAACTTGTACATGCACACCCAGACAAAATTCAGGCTCTCATCCTGATACATAAGAAGTTGGTTCTTCCAGCCTTCCACATGAAGGAAACTCACATTAGCTTCCAAACTTGAAAAAGCCCTCAAGCTAGGAGTAATAAAAATGTTGTTTGCTTTTGACGCTCCATGTTTGATACCTGGCATGGCATGAATATCTTGTTCCAATGTCAGCTGAGATTTAATGATCTGGTCTTCAAGGAGGAAGTGAAAATGATTCAGACTGAAGAACCTTGTTCAGGGTTGGGTATAATGTAATTTCTCCTCATCTTCATAAGGGAGGGGAAGAAATCTGAATCTTCCTTTTCCATTATATTTTGGTGTTTGGGGATCAAAATAACATGCACTTCCATAAATACCCACTGCCTTAAGATTGGTGTATCTTCCAGATTTACTTCCTACATTTTTGTATCACCGTACTCTGCTAAACGTATGGCAAGGTATTGCTGAAACCAACCATCAGCAACACAATAAATCAAAAACTTAATGTAAAAACCCCAATCTTTACACTTTACACCAGTTTATAAAATCATTTAAACCATGATCATCAATCCATTGACCATATCACCACCCAACAAGGAAACAAGAATTATACAGACTTCAGTAAGGTGTCAGTGAAGATTCTCAGCCATCCAGGTAGAGTTGCCTGGAAGTTGAGTCATGGTAACTGGACTTTTCTTTTTGGGTTTGAAATGTTTTACTGCTTAAACCGAAGAAGCTACTTGGATAACAAGCAAAACATTTCAAACAAAAGAAGAAGTCCAATTGCTATGACTCAACTTCCAGACAGTTCAGTAAGGTGTTTTCATCAAGTAGTAGAGATAAAGTATGGAATCTAGAAACAGCTCTAGGAATAATTCTCACTCATTGGTGGGTTCATCAAGGTTGCTTCTCTTTGAATATTCTGATTCCCCGAAGTCCCAAGATTTTGATAGCTCAGACTTAGTTGGCAATTATGAGATATAAGCTTTTAACAAAGTCTTCCCCTCCATACTGGTTTACATCTAATATTCCTGCCATCACTCTCCCAGCCTCGCCATCAATCTTTCACAAGGTTTGCTGTGGAATGCTGAATACGGAATACAGGTAAGCTTTGATTTATGACAATTGGGACTGGTGTCTCCATTGTAAATTGGTCTGGTCATAAACTGAGTCACTATGTGACCAGACCTCATTTTACAATCATTTTAACCACGGTTGTTAAGCGAATCACACTGTCATCAAGTGAATCTGGCTTCGCAATTGACTTTGCTTGTTGGAAGTGAGCTGGGAAGGTCATAAATCATGATCATGTGGCAAGTTTGTGACAACCATCACAAATGCAAGCCAGCTGCCAAGTGCCAGCCTTGCAATCATGTAACCGCAGGGGTGCTGCAATGGTCCTTTCTTCAAGAATGGATAACTTCAAACTGTTGTAACTTCAAACCTTCATTAAGCAAATGGTCGTAAGTTGAGAACTACCTATATTTTCAGTTCAGTGTTCCCATTGAGAAAATTCTTCCCTGATCACTTACGGTGGCCACCAAGTCTTGTACGAGTTTAGAGGTTGCTGAAGATAATCTTGGTCACTTAGGGTGGTCATTAACTTTGGGTTCTCTCACGTAACGTGTTTTATAACTGATGTCCTGTTCATCCGTGGTGGGTTTTTAATTCTATTTTATGGCATTTATTCTGCATTTTAAAAGTCTACAAAATTGTTTCATAATAAATTGCTTTAATATCTTAGACTCTTACTATAGGGTAGCTTTTACCCATGAAGAGCAAGCTAGGAAATGTATACAAGTATCAATAAAATCCCAGCTGCTTTGGGCCACTGTGCAAGGATTGGTTACAACCTAGAGTACCACAACAATTCTGCATTTGTCTACAGGAGAGTTGGCCATCATCAAAAGCAGTAACTACAGCATTTCAAATCTGACAACTGCTACAAATATCTTTATTCCCCACAATATATATTTCCCTTTCCAGTTCCTTTCCCTGGTATTACACATCAGATGTTACATTTTAGATTTAAAAAAAAATACATGGCATGGTTTCTCTAGGGCTATTTCAAGTGCAAACATCCTGGGCTTAACATTATTCTGTTGTAAAAGTTACTCATACACCGTCAGTTCATTTTACACAGGCCTTCAAGGAAGATGTCAAAGAAAATGCATCATAGGTTTGGTAGACGTTTTCATGCACATTTTGGGGAAGTAAAGCAACAAATTTCTCCAATTTGTAGCCACTCCAATCTCTGTATATTCTTAGGCCTAGGGTAGCCATAATTTCTCTCCAGATATTAAATTTTGCTTTGCATGGACTCTCACTTACTGCATCCAGAACAACCCGAGTAAAAATAAAAATGAGATGAAGGCAATATTAGTAAGAGAAAAGTTCAGTTAGTCAAACCTGGACTTTATTAGGTCTCTAAAATAACTTTGGGGAGCAGCATGAAACAGAGCTCATATTAGCTCCCTTGTTCTATTTTGTTTCGAGATTCTACCAGAAAATCAAACGGCAACACCCGTTCACTTTTCCTCCTGCCCATAAGGACCCTTGCCTTCATTGGCTAATAATTTTTAAAGGAGCTTTCTAAACTAAAACAAAAAGAAAGAAATGAGAAGCCAACATGCGGCATTACCGTAGGCAATACTCTTAGAAGATAAAAACTGTTAGGGTTTGAAACCCAGTAACTTTGTCTAGAAGTACATTCTACTGCCTAGAAAGAAAAAGACAAAAATAAACTTGGATTATAGGAAGCCCCTCAAAAGAGAAGAGAGACACGAGGAACAAACTCTCTAATTTTGTTTCTGAAAAGTGAGTGGCTGCTCATTTTATTTATTTATTTATTAAGTAGATTTTTTAAAAATCCTGCTCGCTTAGTTTTTGAGCAACTCAAGGCAACAAACATATGTAATATTCACGAATGAAGGCAAATCTATGTGTCCAAGTATAATGTTGCAAAATTGAATTTGGGTTGGTCACTGAGATCAGAAATGTTCTCTTCCGAGCTTTCGGACTCATGCTGGAACCCATCTGTAATACTGGTAATAATATAATACTCCTTCTTCCTTCTTTTTTTCCTATAACAGCCACCTTGTGAGGTGGGTTGGGCTGGGGGTGACTGGGCCAAAGTCACCCGCCAAAGTCACCCAGATGGTTGTCATGCCTGACACAGGACCAGAACTCACATTCTCGTTGTGATTGGCTCAAAGACACCCAGATGGCTTTCTTGCCTAAGGCAGGACTAGAACTCACAGTCTCCTAGTTTCTAAGTCAGCACCTTAACAGTTACACCGGTTACACTGGCCATATATGTCATCTGCATTGTGAAAGAGCAAACCAAGCCAATGATGACCAGTTATTGGAGTGTCCAGGATGTGTTCTTAAAATTCCAAATAAACCCACTGCCCTTCAGTTTTAAAGGGTTCCCTTCCTCAGATGCAGATAGCTACTTCCATTTCGAAAACAAAAAGAATCACCTGAACCTGAGGCCTGAGTGGCACAGTAGACTAAGGCACTGATTAACATCCAGCTGCCTGCAATTACTGCAAGTTCAAATCCCACCAGGCTCAAGGTTGACTCAGCCTTCCATCCTTTCTAAGGTAGGTAAACTGAGGACCCAGATTGTGGGGGCAATAAGCTGACTTTGTATAAATATACAAAAGTATGAAGGCTATTGCTTAACGCATTGTAAGCCGCCCTGAGTCTCCGGAGAAGGGCGGCATATAAATCATTTTTTTTTTAAAAAAAAAATTTTTAAAAAACCCCAAATTTATTTTCCTTCCTTTTCCCCACAAATAAAAGTTTTACATAAATTGCCTTTTTTGTGATTGAAGAACCGAAGGAAGAAAGGAACTGCCTTTAGGAACAGGGAAGTTTAGCTCAATGCAATTAATTGTGGGCACCTCAGTGGCAGGGATGAGATACATTTCAGTCAAATTTGGGAGATCCGTTTAATAATCTGGTCTGATGAGGTGCTGTTGGTATTTGTCCATTTAATCTCCAAGGCCCATTAAAGGAATTAAGGGAATTCACCCAGGGATGAACTCAACTGCCTGTGAAATAATTCTGTTTTAGCAACCTATCTTAAAAGACATCCAAACTGATGCCAATCTGACTTCCGGAAGAGAGGCTGTTCTAGAACATGAAAATAATCCGTTCTGGGCCATCAAAGATCTCACCTCTTAGAGGCTGAGCACTCTCACCCATCCCAAATGAGAGAGAGAGAAAAAGAAATAAACTGGTTTGACTTGGAAGAGATGGCCCTTTAAGTACCTAGGAGCCAAGCCCATTAGGACTTTTAAGGTCAAACTCAATACTCTGTATTAAACAAGGAAACTTAGAGGGAGCCAATGAAGTGCTACAGTGGAGGTTCCACATGGGTGCAGCAATTCTCACCTCCTATTATGTGTACACAATGTGCTTGCAAAGAAGCCCTTGGTTACATTTTGATGAACAGGAACAGACTGATACGGCTCCAAAGGCATTGGTTCTAGTTTGCTCTCCTGTAAATAGCACTTAGCACTCAGCAATAGCACTTAGACTTATATACTGCTTCACAGTGCATTCCAGACCTCTCTCTAAGCAGTTTACAGAGTCAGTCTCTTGCCCCCAACAATCTGAGTCCTCATTTTACTGACCTTGGAAGAATGGAATCAACCTTGAGCCGGTCAGGATCAAACTCCTGGCAGTGAGCAGTGTTTATTCATTTATTTAATTATTTGTTCAACTTGTATGCCGCCTTTCTCCGAAGACTCAAGGCGGCTGCATTGCTGCAATGCAGCCTGCAATGCTGCATTGTAATCACTGTGCCACAACAGTTCTTAAATGGCATTTATTAAATGGTGTCTTGCAATGATATATATATACCCCAAGGAATTGGGAATGATAAAATCACTGCTGTAACTTTGTCAAACTACAGCAACCTTGTGTTCTAGTCCTGCCTTAGACATGAAACCATCTGGATGACTTTGAGCCAATCATTTTCTCCCTGCCTTAAAAAAAAGAAGACAAGGATTAACCACTTCTAAAAATTTAGCCAGGACAATTGCAGTTGTCAGCAGTTTTCAGGAGTCAACACTGACTCAAAAGCATAAAAGCCACCTTCATTTCATCAGAACCTCCTTAAAATGAAATGCAAGACCATCAAAACACATGAGGATGTTGAATTGCATTGAGCTATATGGGTGATTCTTGACTTACAACCATTCATTTAGTGACTGTTTGAAGTTTGAGGTTCCTACCAGTTTGTACCAAAAATCAGGCTCCATATACAGTTTATTATATTAATTACATTAAATGTTCAAATTGCTTGCCATTTTGTTTTAAACATTTCCTTACTTGATGCATTACCTTTAAGCATTCCTAAGTGCAATAAAATAGTCCGGAGGGGGGGAATAATCAATAAAACTTATCGTAATTAGCTTATGGGGTGGGGGGCTGATGTTTGGTACACCCTGTATGTTGGTGTAATTAATATTGGCAGTTCTATACAAAATGCGGGAGAGCCAATTCTCCATCTTCCCAGCAAATGCTTAGTTTTTTGTGGGTAGTTACAAGCTTAGCTGTAATTCACCAGGTGAACTAAGCAGTGATGATATAAAAGATAGGATCTGGGGGGGGGAAAAAACCAAGAGATGCTAATTATCAAGCAGATTTCTTTCCCCAGCCACTCTACCTGCAACCCTCTTTTTAACAGGAACTTTGGAAACTAAATTTGGAATTCTTCATATTCAAATCAGTTGTTTAATCATTAAGCAATGGCTCCACTCCCCTAAAAGTATTCCACGAATAGTTTAGACCAGCCTTCGCATCAGATGAACTATGCCTCTTTATTCTCGCTGAATAAATACTGTTTTGCTAGTTTCTGAGTAGTTATGGTGCGCATGCAAGCCCACAGATCATGGTTAATTGGATAGTCATTTTTTGTTCTTCCTTCAAGTTGCAGTTGGCACAAAACTCAAATAGAGCGAAGTCTCTGAAATGCCATCAAACACAATAGATAGCTTCGATTTCCCCATGCCAAAGATCTAGCTAAGATAACTCTATGGTACAAAATACAGAACAACAGCTGGAAGGGACCTTGGAGGTCTTCTAGTCCAATCCTCTGCTCAAGCAGGAGATCCTATACCATTTCAGGCAAATGGCTGTCCAATCTCTTCTTAAAAATCTTCAGTGATGGAGCACCCACAACTTCTGGAGACAAGCCAGATGAAGGCATGATGATGATGAATGTAAATCCATTGGGTGTATCCCATGTTATGTATCATAAAATTAGTGGATGGTGAAATCACCCAGGGAGTAAAAACTCACATTCTTTAGACTTGATTCTTGGTTACTGTATTTAAATAGAAAAGACAGCTTTAGGAAGTTCCATGCACTTGAGTGTTTATAACAGGAAGTCTGAGCTGGCAATGCAAAATCCACACCATGTCTGAAGGATGTCAAAGTTTTCAGCATGGATTGTGATCTGGATGTGTCATTTCATACACATGAATATCTCTTGATGTTGCATGAACAAGGATACATCTATTAATGCTATAAGTCTACACGTAAATGATGTCATGTGATCTTTAGCCAGAAAACATTTCTGAAACTTACGGTTATTGATCAATTGCTCTTTTATTAGAAGGATTGATAGTTAATATTTCAAGATACTTCATCAATGAGAAATAAACAATAAGAAGTGGATCTCTCAAAAGGGAGTAGTAACTTCCTATTTTACAATGAGATGCCCATAAGAACTTGAAGAAGATCTCATTGTATTGTATTAGAAACATCCTAGAGGGGACAAAAAAAATGCATCATAGGAAATTGTGTAGAAGAATCAAATTGTGAATATATTGACTGCCAGCAATGAGCATCACTGACAGGATGATGATATAAATAAAAAGGGACACTCATGATCTGCAACCACCTTGAAACAGAAGTTAGTGCAAAACCCCGTATTCTGTCCATGAATTTCACTGAAATGTTGGAGGAAAAAAAATTGAAAGTCACCTTCTCCCATCAAACTGAATTAGAATAGATTAAAAAAACACAGAAGAAAATTTCAGCCCAGCAGGCTCTAGTATTAGCAGGAACAAAAGTAAATTGCTTGCTGGGTAGCAAACAGCAGATAATGGTTTCCTACTGCTGGCGATCCGAACAGCAGCAACTAAACTGAAATCGGTTTCTTTGAAGAGCTATAGAAGGACATGGATCAAAACTGGATGCAGCAGAAACAGAAGGAAAAAAATCTTGCTAGCGGAGAAAAAGCCAGTCATAAACCCCTCGTGATAACTACCCAACCCAGTTTTCACCTGTACATAAACATAGTAACTTTTCCTCTATCCTTCCAAGTGATGCTGCAAATTGTTCTGTCTACCTACATAACTGCTCTATTGAGCATAATGGATAATTTATTTGTTCTAGAAGCCTGCCTATTTTTATTTTAAATTTCAAAACTGGGATCACACTTGTCTAGAAATATGATGAGATCCTTGTGCATCTCAAAAGCAGGATAAGAAACAACGGATGGAAACTAATCAAGGAGACAATCAACTTAGAACTAAGGAGAAGTTTCCTGATACTGAGAACAATTAATCAGTGGAATGATTTGCTTTCAGTAGTTGTGGGCGCTCCATCACTGGAGGTTTTTAAGAAGAGATTGGACAGCCATTTGTCTGAAATGGTATAGGGTGTCCTGCTTCAGCAGGGAGTTGGACTAGAAGACCTCCAAGATCCCTTCCAACTCTGTTATTCTAGTTTTTTTCAAGAATGTCTAATGTATGGACTTTTAGGGTTGACTATACATTTCTACTTTAATACCGTGTAAAGGGAGGAGTCACAAGATTTTACTGATTATCATACAGAATATCAAATGACAGAGTTGGAACGGACATTGGAAGTCCCTTCTAGTCCAACCCTCTGGTCAAGCAGGAGATCCTATACTATTCTAGACAAATCTTTCCTTGAAAACCTGCAGTGACAAAGCACCCACAACTTTTGGAGGCAAGCTGTTCCACTGATTAATTGTTCTCACGGACAGGAATTTTTAATCTTAAATCTAGGTTGGATCTCTGGTTGATAAGCTTCTATCCATTACTTCTTCTTCTGCCCTCAGGAATTCTTGTTCTCCTTGAAGATAGGAGTTCTACAAATGGTTCTCAGATGCTGAGCCTAGACAGTAGGCAAGCTGGTAGTCAGGTCAATGGCTATTAAAACAACACACAGCAAAAAAAAACCTGCTTCCTTATATCAGTTACTGTCTCAGTGGATTCTCCTTTTGTGCCATGTATGTAATTAACAGCTTGTTATGGCACCATCTTATGTTTATTGCTCTGTTGTCTTGGACACATGCCATGTTTTTATATAAACCCATCCACAGAAGATTAATTTTTATAGCCAATTAAGGCATTAGCCACCTAACTGTTTAAAAGCCATTAAGTCTTTACCCTGTGCCAAGGCATGAAAGCTCTCATAAGGCATACCAGAAGATGGGTAAAGAAGCCAGCATAGTGGGAACGACAAGAGACCGTAAACAACATTCCCTAGAAGAGTCAGAGGATTATTGGCGCAAGATACAAAGACTTCTTGTCTAGAAAAAAATCCTGAATTTTAGCAGAATATTATTTTTTGTGAAGATAAGTGGTATTTACTTCTGGTGGGACTGATTCACCTCCTTATCTTATTTTCCAAAATGCAATTATAATGGGAGGGGAGGGGGTATCAGGTCAGAGAAAGGAACCAAGAGTTTTGAAAAAGGGGGAAAGTTCTATTCTACCCATTAACATGCAGTAAAGCAGGGGTGGGCTCCTGGGGGTTCGCAGGGGTTTTCCTGAGAACCTCTAGCTAAGATTCTGTCCAGTTCGGAGAACCCCCAAATCCCACTCCTGACTGGCCCAGCCCAGCCCACCTCTCCCCTCCCAGGAGTCCCCACGCGGCCTGTTTTGGATGCAGGTAAGTGCATGGCACGCACGGAGGCTTGGGGAGGGTGAAAAATGGGCCTACCAGAAGTTTGGAAAGGCTGGAAATAGTCCCATTTCCGGCCTCCAGAGGGCCTCCAGAGCCTGGTGAGCCCATTTTCACCCTCCTGGAGGCTCAAAGAAAGCCTCCAGAGCCCGGGGAGGGCAAAAATACCCCCCCTCCTTGGTGCAGGAGGCCAACTAGGCCACGCCCACCATGGCCACGCCCACCCAGCAACCGGGCATAGAACCCCTTGCTAAAATTTTTGAAGCCACCCCCGCAGTAAAGAACATATTTGAAAGGACATACAGTAATCCCATCAGACGGTGGAACAAATTGCTTGCACAGAAATGGAAAGGACCCATTACCATTGCAGTTCTAGGCTTACACTTATTCACAGGACATTTAAAATGAAATCACTGCAATCTGGAACGATATTGACCACCGTGATCAAAATCAACATTTTCCCAGAAGTAGCCTTTGCCGTGCATAATCTTAAGTATCTCTACTACAGGAAAGGTGAACGATGCTTTATGAAATCCTGTCAGAAGTGGTAGTGAGCGAATCCCACAAGAGACTAAAATTTAATCTTGCTGAACAAATCAAACCCATTATTGTATGTAGTTGTTGGGTAGTTGGGGGGTGGGGAATGGAATACAAATCCGTGGATTTAGGTCATTGAATCCAGCCTGCAGAGGGAACCAGGATTTGCAAAGCTGTCATCTATAAAGGTGACAGTGCAGTTTAGCCTCAGTGCCGAAGACTCAGCTGGGCCGAAGCAGCTTAGATTTCACCCGAATTATTAGAATCTAGCTCCAAATATTTCAGACAAAGCTTTTAAATGTCACACACCACCGAAACTTTCTTTGTATTAGGAACACTTGAGTTTCTAACTCTAGAGCAGGGGTCTCCAACCTTGGCAACTATAAGCCTGGAGGACTTCAACTTGAGGTTGAAGTCCACTAGGCTTAAAGCTTTGCTGGCTGGGGAATTCTGGAAGTTGAAATCCACGGGGCTTAAAACTTTGCTGGCTGGGGAATTCTGGGAGTTGAAGTCCGCCAGGCTTAAACTTGCCAAGGTTGCAGACCCCTGCTCTAGAATGTACAAGGTATACTCATGAGTCAATGAAAAGCCGAGGGAGACATATTACTAATAAAAACAAACCTCACTCTAGCTGTGTTTACTGTAGTTTCTAAGCACAAAATCCATGTATTCTCCTTCCAGGTTTCTGAAATTCGCAATAATTTTGCAATGATCAGGAATTCATAGAAACAAACTGTAGGCAAAGAGGCCAAAATAGGGCGCTCTGAATGAATGCCCAGCTTCCATCTGAAGACCACCAACCTGCCTTTGCCATCATTCCCCATTAATCTGATCCAAGGATGACTGACTTTGACTTTCAAAATGATTTGTCTGACCTGCTACCTGAATCTAGCCTCTTGAATCTTAAGCCTGATTGTCCTAGCAACTTTCTGAGACAACAGAGCTATGCAAGAGATCTTCAGGATGAAGAGAATGCAGTTACCACCATCTCAGACAGACTTTCAGCCTGTCTGTTGAAAGTGTTAGGTCAGTAATATAAGCTGTGTGGACTTCAATTCCACACAGCACTGAATTCCTCAGCCAGCACTGAAGTCCACACATCTTAAAGTTGCAGAGGTTGAAAAGCGTAAGGTTAGCTGGTGGCCAGGAGAAGGCGGAGAGATGCACCCAAGAAGGGAAACAACTTATACGCACGTTCTGATGTCCAGTCCTTGAATAGCTGGAGGGCTTTATCCCCAATTTAGGGAAGCCGCTTACTCAACGTCTCAGTGTCTAAATGTGATCCAAGAAAAATGGTCCTCCTTCCACTGAGCCTTAAAGGAAACCCACGGCATGTTACCAGGATCTCTTTCACTGCACAGCCCAGTTGCATCCAGATGTGTGGCTATAAGCACCTCATGTAGATAGAAGTCTCTGTTCAGTTCTGGCCATTTGTCACCTGAACAGGTACATGCTGTTATTTTGCAGTTTTTATCTCATTTAAAGGCAGGGCAAATATTCAGCATTAAAAGCTGCCTGCTTTTAGCCACCTGTCTGACACATCCATTTCAGGGGGAACCAGATCCTGGAAAACATCTAATTACCAGGTGTGGTGGCAATCAAACATGAAGCGAGTGCCTTCCATTTCCAAAGTCACACCTGGTTTCTTTTTTAGTGCTGGAGGTTCTAAAGCAGAGATAGAGCACCTTTTCTAGTCCAAGACCACACACTGTTTTTAATTGCATTACCACACTCCAGCAAATACGCCCCTGAAGAAATGCCAGATTGCATCACATTAACAATCACAGAATTATCCTTTGATAATAATTTAGTGTCTCTGCCACTAATAAAGCTGCTACCTAGGATTAGGGATTTGGGCACAATCTTGGCAACCCAACATAGAAATACATGCATTGTATCTGTGCAAATAGATGAAGTTATGATACATCCTCCAGGTGCTTAGGACCATTTTATGTTCTAGCTCTGAATTCTGATGGGCCACCTGTGAACCACTTTTTTCTCTGGTCCCTTCCTTGGCTAATTTCAGAGGCATGCTGAATTCTTGTTGTTGCTGACACACTGGAAGCTTTTCTTCCCGTCTATTTATTGAATCTCATTTTTGTTTAATATTTTCTTGTTTTTAAATGTTCCGCGGTGTTTTATGATGCAATTTGGCTGCTTGGGGCTGCTTGGAAACACTAGATAATCAGGAATGTAGTTAGAAAATCTAATTTAAAAAATGAAAGGAGATCTGTGCAGTCCTTTGCCCATCAAGAGGTGAATTCCAGTTTACAGAGATTTGATACATCATGTATATTTAGAATAAGCTTTCATTCCTTCTTGTTCCACCCCAGTTAAAAATCTTGGATAAATCTTCTGAAGGGCACAACATCTTCAGTCTTTGCTCCATAGGACAAAGGCAATGGGAGAAGTACAAGGACACTTTCAAACTCAAAGGCAGCTTTGTCAATTATGCATCATCAACACTCAAGCACATACAAGGTCTCCAAATGCTAATTCAGCACCCATGCCCTGGAGCAGTTCCTGTGGGCATCCCTTGGGCAAAAAACTCCACCTGATCAGTCACAGCTCTTCTCATCTCCTTGACCTTGATCCACGCACCAGAGAGGAACATGCAACTCATTAGCAGGATGCTGAATCAGAATTGGGAGTTATAGCATGCAGCTGGGTATCCCTCACCTAATCTTCCTCCTAGAGGACCTTCTCGTAAGAAACAAGAATGTGTTGTAAGAACAAAATCAAGAGAAGGTTGAGGAATGTTCCCCTTGAACTCCTGGAGGAAAGGTTGAAAAATGCAAAGCCTCCCTTTAGTTGAGGTCAGCTTCCTGTCAATTATTCAGAAGTGTTTAATCCTTGATTTCTCCCAGAATAACAGACTGACAGAGTTGGAAAGGACCTTGGAGGTCTTCTAGTCCAACCCCCTGCTCAAGCAGGAAAGCTTATACCATTCCAGACAAATGGTTGTCCATTCTCTTCTTAAAAATCTCCAGGGTTGGAGCATCCACAACTTCTAGAGGCAACAGTTAAAATCCACTGATTAGTTGTTCAAACTGTCAGGAAATTTCTCCTTTTCAAACTTCTTTGAAAAGAAGCTTTTCAAACTTCTCATTCTAGCCTATTGCCCTGGGATTTCTTCCTGATCTCCATCTACATACCAACTAGATCCAACCCTGGAATAGTAATGTACTAAATAAACAACTTCTTATCCTTTCACACAACTTGGAAGACAGGAGCAATTTAAGGACCTCTCCTGATGATACAGGAGGCCTAGTTCACACATCAATTGCATGTGCTGGGTCTCCTCTGAACCCTTAAAAAAAAAAAGCTTATGGGAAAGATATGTTGAGTTCCACCTCCCACTCCCACTAATGTAAGAAGAAAATAGACCAAGCTGGTAATCAAATGGGATTCTTCACCATTCTCTCTTCTCCTACACATTCCTTTTATTTTAAAATATATACACTGCCTTTCACACTTTAGTTTATAGGGGGGAAAACATCTAGTTCTCAAAAAAAATGAAATTAGTAAATTTAGAAAAAAAGACGGGGAGGAAGAAAAAAGACAGAAACATCAGCAGGAATCAAAGCCCACTGTGCAAGAACATTTTAAAGCTTCCATGATCTTTTTTTTAAAAAAAAAGATAATTAAACAACAGCAGCCACCAGACATTAATCATTTAAACATATGAAAATCTAAAACACAAATCTCAAGAATAGGATTTGGGGCATTTCACGTAATTCCTGAGCATAGGTCTCCAATCAGATGTCCCCTCCCCCCACCCTAAGCTATTAAACGTTTTTGGAATTAAAGGATGAAGATGGATTTCATTTGGTGCTCTCACTCTGTGAAAGTAAGATGCTTATACAATATGAAACCAAGACAAAATTAAAGCGAGAGTCCTGCGGGCTTCCCCCCTTGGCTGTGACATCCACTTGATGGATTTCTGCTGGTACACGAACATTAATAAGTTGCAAATTTCACTGGTCAGGGTAAGAAGTCATCCAAGCAGCAAATTATAACTCACTTTTTCTCCCCATCCTTCTAAGCTGATAAATCTCTTATTAGTTCTCCTAGGCCGAAATAGGAATTTCCTATTCTGCTTCAATATAAAGTGGGTGGGTGGGGAGAACAGAAGCAGGACATTTGTTTGTGAGTAGTGACTATTTATAAAATTAACAGATATGAGTTGGCCTTAAGCAGAACGTTTGTTGAGAAAGTCCCTCGTTATATTTCTCACGACCCCAGGGCAGGAGGAACTTTTAAAACTCAAGAGAATTAAAAAAAAAATGAAAAGTGACTTCTCCGTTCATACCCAGAACAAGGCTTTTAACTCTCACTATGCCAAAAGGGAGACACATTTCCTTTAATATGATATAATAAGCTGGCTCACAAGAATATTGGAAAGACCTCCATTTCTTTCCTCTTTGGTTAATAGCCAATCTTTCTCTCCAGATGCACTGAAGGGCCAAAATCTATACAAGAGTAGAGGAACACAAAGCAGTCTAGATGGTTAACTGCTCCTAAAGTTTTGTTAACATGAACATTTGTTTTCCATAATGAAGATTTCAGGTCCATCCTTCTCATCTCCAAGTGAGCAAAACTTTGGGATCAGCAAAGAATCTAGACAAGATCACCTGCGTTGTGGCCAATCAAAATTGAGCACGCAAAACAAGGCAGATCAGAGGGGCAATTCCAAACAAGTCAACCTCCTCCATACCTAGTATCTGATTTCCATCTTTGACTTCAAAGGGACCCGGGATGATGTCCGACACAAGCTGATTTCACTCATCACACTAACCTTTGGTTTGCTGAGTTAATCATGGTGGGTTCATACATCACACTGAACCATCAACCATGGCTTATAACCAAGTGAAAACATGATTTCTATAACATAGAACAACCAAATCCCATATTATAGTTTATTGGGTACGTGAACTCATCCTCTTGATTAGTGTGGCACAAAATATTACCATTGCAGCAAGCATTAATCGGGATCTAAAAGATTGAAGGGCAAGCAGGCATCAGATGATCTTCAAGGGCTCAGATAGATTCCCATGCAGTTCTGAAGCTGATCCGATGATGGTTTTGGACAGACAGCAGCTATCGGAAGCTTTTCCTTCTTCCATTGCAGAGTTACATGATGAAATGGTATGTGGGAATGAGATGGGGCAAATGGCCACAAACAAAGCAACAGTCAGATAAAAGGTGACTTAGCCCATAGCAGGAATTTGGATGGGGCAAGAGACTGAGAAAGAGAGACCCTTTCTAGTTTTTGGGCTATAAATGGGATGGGGGTGTAAAGTACTTTCAGACTTACAAGTTTCCATTAATATAACCTTACAACAACGTAGGATTATCTCCTCTGGTTGTAAAAAATGATAATATGTGCAGCTCAGGGTTAAAATGAAGGGTCTTTGGGGCTCTCTGAGGTTGGCTGTTTTCTTGCTGACATTTCATTACCAAACTAGGTAACCTTATTACTACATAGCGCCTAACTAGTTACCTAATGAAATGTCAGCAAGAACCCAACCAAGCTCAGAGAGTCCCAAAGACCCCTCAACCTGCCTGATTGTTTTCCCCATCTATTCTACTTTGTAAGGCTGCAACCTGCCCCTGAGTCTTTTAGAGCCAAAATATTTCATTCTGAGTTGAATAACTTCCATGTGGCAGGTGGAATCTTTTGCATTCCCAGAAAATAGTCTGGGTTCTGAAAATAGAACAGAAGTGAGATGGAACAGTTCCCTCCAGACCAGTGGCTAAGAAGACACCTCAAATTTCATTCTCAGGATTAAAGAAGCCAATGGAGCACTTCCATGTATTTATTTATTGTGTTAAGACTTTAACACAATAAATAAATACATGGAAATGCTTGTTTTCCATGCAATTCATCGGTTCAAATCTCTAGTACCGCATAACGGGGTGAGATCCCATGACTTGTCCCAGCTTCTGCCAGCCTAGCAGTTCGAAAGCACGTAAAAAATGCAAGTAGAAAAATAGGGACCATCTTTGGTGGGAAGGTAACAGCGTTCTGTGCGCCTTTGACGTTGAGTCATGCCAGCCACATGACCACGGAGACGTCTTCGGACAGCGCTGGCTCTTCGGCTTTGAAACGGAGATGAGCACCGCCCTCTAGAGTTGGGAACGACTAGCACGTGTGTGCAAGGGGAACTTTTACTTTTATCTTTTAAGACTTTATAGGCAGTTGCTGTTGTGGTCCGACTCTTCTCTTTATGTCCTTTTTTCATTTTTAAGAGTCCTAGGAGACCCTTGTTCCTCCCCTGCCTTCTCCACAAGCAGCTTATTAGCATTAATTGTCCTTTTAGATACACATGAAATGAGAAAAAGAATAGAACTTCTGGATCAGAAAATTATCATTACACAATTTCGGTTACTTTATTAATGGTAATTAGTGCAATGCCTATTTTGTCGAGAACTTTGTTTTTACAAAGAAATCTAATACGCAACTGTATTTATCACTTGTCAGTTATATTTTCTTGATGCTGCTCCTTGTTCCTCCTTCTGCCCAGTTAAGAATATTACTGTAGGATCCTGGGTATGCAAGCTAGAAGTGAAAACATGGGCCCACCCGATCTATTCTCATGGGAGAAACGGAACATGTTCCCAGCCTCATGTCTGAGCGTCATTGCATTCATTTCCTTTCAAAAGCTATCACAAAAGATGGACTTCCTTTACAGGGAAGCAGTTAGACTCAGAACTCTGACTTGTAATATCCTTGATCACGTAGGGTTTGGGGAGTGGGGAAGAGAGAGAAGTAAAGATGTTAGGATATTACAGCAGCAAGCAAAGGCAGATGACTTCATTCAAATTACTTAGGAACTTGCCCAAAATCCTTCTAGATTTAATATTGATGAGAACAGAGTTTTGGGACTCAAATAATCCGCTGTCCATTAAGTCAACTTTTCTGTATTGGTCATCCTCCTTCAGATCTTAACAGACCTTTTGTCAAGCTATAGACCCAAGTCATCATTTCCATCCTGGTCAGTCTTCTTCAGATTTTAACAGACCTTTTGTCAAACTCTAGGCCTGATTTTTATACATTGAAGCCTTAGATGCAAGTCCATCTCCCTTTTCATATTTCCCTTCATCAATGCATCACAGACTGATTCAGAAAGACAAGTGAGAAAATATTAGCAGCAAACAGGTTATGATTAGCGCTCTAGCATGTTGGAAATTATCATTCGGTACAGAGGTGGCTTCTGTGGGGGCCAAGTTGAATTCTCACACGGGGACCGAGTTGAGGCACTGTGGTCTAGTTAAACATATTGACTCCGGTGAGGTTAAAAAAAAGAAGCAAAAACAGCACACAACTTTGATATTTTCTAGTCTAAAGTCTCAGAGAGATTATTTGGATATAAACAGTGAAAATGAACTCTCACCTGGGAGCTTGAAAGAATTTCTTTTCTTCCAATTCAACAGTGTTGTAGACTTTTTTTTAAAAAAGGGATGCTATTTTACTTTATCAGGCTTTGCTGTTCTACAAAAACCTCACCATCAACAATGCAAAACCAACCAGGGAAAACAGGGAACGGAGATAATCTTGGTTTGAATTCTGTTTCTCCCAGAGCTTCTGACCTTTGTAGGGCACATCAAGAGGCTTTCTCTTCTAAAGCTACACTGATAGGCACAGATCAGGGTTCTTGGTGTGTGACCCACATCCCTATGGCGACCTCCTTAGGTCAGAGGTCTTCAAACTTGGGAGCTTTAAGACTTGTGGACTTCAACTCTCAGAACTCTCCAGCCAGCTGCCAAGTTTGAAGACCTCTGCCTTAGGTAATCATCAATTGTCACAATTTTATTTTCTAAATACTGTATTTTTGTTTCCAAAAATAATAATAGGATGCTAGAAAGCAGGGACTTGTAAGAGCATCCCTGACACTCCAAATGAGTCCAGAACTTGACAAACTCCAGGGCCATGCAGTGCGTCAAATACAGCTCTTTCTATTCTCACCATTATGCACAAGCTATGAAAACCACCATCTCTTCCCACTCATTGGCTTTTCTCAGACAACCAGGACTGGTGAACCAATTGTTAGTCCTAAATCTGACTACAGGAATATCTTGTTTAAGAAGAGATCCCTGGTTTCACAGAAAACTTTCATGATACTTTTGGCTCGAGGATTTCTGGCATTTGAACAATGTTTGACAGAGATTATCAGTTGTGCCGGAATGAAGAGTTTACAGTCCAAGTTCTAATAGAACAAACAAACAAAGGAGCAGGAAAGAGTCCTGGTTCACAAAGGCAAAAAGCCAAGCCGGTTTTAAAGTGGGTGCCCAGTTTTCACTCTCTGAAACAAGGAAACTTGTAAAAAGTTGAACGCAGGAGAAAGCAGTATCTGTAGTCCAGATACTCTGGACTACAGCTCCCATATCCCTCAGCACTTGGCCCTGCCAACTGAAGGTTAGGAAAATGATCACCCAAGGATCTGAGTGAGGATCAAGAGCTATGATGACTTTCAGAAGAGTTTGCCTCAATGTTGAGGACATTTCTTTTCTTGTCCCCGTATCCTCACCAAACTGAAAATTTTGATGCTGGAATAGGAGTTAAAAAGAATTCCCGGAAATCTATGTTCAGTTTGCAACATCCTTTCTATTCAAAGGGCAGAATGAGATTCTGAGCACATCTGGATGAGCAAGTATCACCTGTTGGAATGTCTTAAAGCAGCTGTGGCTTTTCTGAGTTCTCCCCTCTTCCCTCAAGGATGAGGGTTGAAGGTTTTGAACCTGATTTATTGTTACCTGTAAGTTTTAACTGTTTTAAGATATGCTTTTATTTATATATTTATATGGTTTTATCATGCTGCTATAAAAGACAGTTAGGTGGGATGGATAATGCAGACTTTAACGAATAAAATAAATAAAATATTCCCAACAGGGTCTCTATACTCACTCAGGCAGGTGCCTAATCATGTTTGACCTTCAACTCCAGATCTGTGCGCAGCCCCACTGCTTAGTGAATAGAAAACTCAACTGAATGCTAAAGAAATTACAGGAATGAGAAGCGTCTGCTACTAGCATTAGGACTCTGCAGAGAAGAAGAAAAGGCCAAGATGGAAACAGGCAGGCTGCACCAGCAACAGGTAGGGGAAAGCTCTTGGCTTTTAGCCAGCTGGAATGGTGGACAAGGACTCTAAATTACTTCATTGCACGGGAGTGCCTTGAACAATTTAGAAGAACACCTAGTGCAAGCTACTTTAAAATAAGTGCTTCCTTGCTTCAGAGGGATGCATAACTCCAGTTTGCCATCTGAAAGGCAGAACACAAGATTCATATTTTAGCTGCGGTGAAAATAGCATTCCTCTTTTTGACTATGGAGTTGCTGAAGTCGGTGCTGGCTGATCAGACAACCGTGGTGTTATGTTTTTTTATTTCTATTGCTGAAGAATGGGGTCCCCCCCCCTTCATCTATCTTCCCTTATGTCGGTCTCAGCAAAATAAAATGCTGGTGGATCCACTAAGGAAGCAGAATCCACTAGGGTACATGACAATGGCTGAAGCTTCTGAGTGAACTCCCAGGTGAGTCTGATGTCTACTCCCAAGAGATCCAAGATATCAAAGGACAGACCCATACACTATTATTATTATTATTAGGTAAGCTGACACATGGACAATGGCTGCTAAGGAATTGATGGTATTTATAACTGCAGGTCCTCTCTCGTTTCAGCCAATCTATTTGAAGAACACTACTAGAAGCTGTGCCTGTTGTCTCAGGATTTAAGGTAAACCTTAACCCTTAGAATCCACAGATGACTCAAACCTTATTACCTATTGCATGTCATCGTCATCATTTTAGCCATTGACTCCACCGCAGGTTGAAGGCCTCTTCTGCATGTTTCCAACCTATACAGCACAGTCCTGAACCTATTCATTTACTTTCCACAATCCTTCTGAGAACTCCAGGCAATCTACTTGGTGACTGAGTTTCTTCTCTAATTTTAATTCCCAAAATAGATTAGGTAACTTGGATCGAAACAGAGTAACTGTCCAAAAGTTACTAATAGTGCTCCACAATGTAGTTGTGGGCAGGGGTGGGGTAGGGCTTGAAAGTAGGTTTCCAAAGTCCAACATTTTAAGCATTACACTGGTCACCACATTATACTTTCCTAGCAGATCACCAAGCAGATTACATTAATTCATGGGATCTGCAGAACCTGGTATAATGTCTCCAAGGATCTCAGCTGACTTCCACCACAATCACTGTGTTCTCAATCTTTTCTTCCACATGATTTGTAGATATCACTTTCTTCCATCTACAATCCTACCAAAGAAAATCTCTGTTAAAAGAAGAAAAAAATGAAGTAATTCCACAATGACTGGAATTTTGGGGACCTTCCATCCGAAAAGTCTGTTACTAATGGATGAATGTCGGGGTTTTTTTTCCTTATTAAAAGGCAACTAACTAGATTAAAACATTCTTCTTCATTGTTATGTAGAATCTGGGGCCATCACAGAAAAGAGTCCATGATGCAGGAGATGGTCTTTGGTGGTTTCTCAATATAAGGAGGGGGAAAGAAAGGGAGTTAGGAATCAGCCTTTCATTCCAGATGAATTATCATCGAAGTCAGCAGGGCAGCTGGATAATTTTAAAACCCAGGTTTAATAGGCTGATGAACAACATGCTTTAAACTGGCCTACATCTTGCTGGAAAGAAGAAACACTTTTTTTTTGTTAAAGAAGGAAAAACAAATCTCTAAAGAACACAATAATAAATTTAGCACCTGTAACTAGGAGTATATTTAGTCAACTGCTTACTGAAATAGATCAGGGAATGAGATCTCTTTAGATCATGGAAATGCTCACATTGTTTTGGCTATTCACAGAGCTCATTGATTAATCACCGATGACCGTTGCTTTAGGTCAGAGGTCTTCAAACTTGGCAGCTTTAA
>WNWU01000047.1:1912936-1940107 GCA_012654045.1 Ptyas mucosa | reverse complement strand
ATATATATATATATATATATATATATATATATATATATATATACACACACACACACACACACAAATATAAGTATATAAAAATTTTGAAACTGCTCATCTCATTTACAAAACAACTTGTTTAATAATAGTCCAAGGCAAATTATTAAAACAACAGTAAAACAGGTACAATAAATAAATGAATACAATTACATGAAAATTTTGAATGTCTTTTCACTGTTACTTGTAAAAAAGGGTACCATACAATTTATGAATTCTACAGCTATTGATAACAAAACCTGTTTGGTGTATCAGAGAAGGGACCAGGCTAGAAACTAAGAGGCTGTGAGTTTTGGTCCTGCCTGAGACATAAAGTTAGCTGAGTGGAGTCCTTTAGCCAGTCCTTCTCTCTCAGCCCTAGGAAGGAGACAATAGCAAACCACTTCTGAAAAACCTTGCCAAGAAAACTAGAATTCAGGCAATCACCTGGAGACAGCAAACTTGAAAGCACACCAAAAAAAGCACTATTGATAAGATTTTTTGCAACATTTGTAGGTTTCTGACAATTAGTCACATCAAAGAGCCTGAGTGGCGTAGGAGGCTAATGCCTCCTACTAAGGCAGCATTTAACACCCAGCTGCCTGCAATTACTGCGAGTTCAATTCTCACCAGGCTCAAGGTTGACTCAGCCTTCCATCCTTTCTAAGGTGGGTAAAATGAAGACCCGGTTTGTGGGGGCAATAAGCTGACTTTGTATAAAATATACAAAAGTATGAAGGCTATTGCTTAACACATTGTAAGCCGCCCTGAGTCTCCGGAGAAGGGTGGCATAGAAATCAAATTTTTAAAAAAAGGAGAGAGAAGAGGACATGTCACAAACCATGGATGCCCACTATTCTGTAGCTTCCAATTTCCTACGACCATCCTTCAAAGTGCTAACAACCAAATGACTGTAAAGAATATACCAGTGATGGCTAACCTACCAAGTGCCCAAAGCGTGAGCCCGAACCCCCAAAATACAATGTGTGTGCAGGCCCCACGCAAGCGCCCCACCCTGTGCATGCACAAGCTGCCCCCTGCACGAGCCCCTACGCATGCGCGCACCCCCTCCACGCGCCCCATCCCGCGTGCATGCACAGCAGAGACCCAAAGACCAGCTGGCCAGCGGGAGGTGCATGCACATGCGTAGCAGAGCTGAACTGGGGCGATGGGTCACGTGCCATCAGATAGGCACTGCATGCCACCTTTGGCATGCGTGCCGTAGGTTTGCCATGACAGGAATATACAGTCTTCCTATTCCTCACCATTCGCTCAAAACTGAAGAAGCTTCTTTTTCAAAGAACATTCAAAAATGGACTTTCTTGGGGGTCCCCCCCCCTTTGGAACAAAGAAAAAACACAAGAAACATCAGCTGCCTTTTGAAAATAAGTTTCGGGACAACCATGACTTGGATGTTTGAGAATCTCCGTGGACATTCTGATTTCCTATTATACCTGGGGGTGATCTCGGCCACAAACCTTGGGCCAGAATCTTCCTGTCTCCCGAAATCACGGGAAAACACAACTGCCACAAATGGAGACAGGATCCTTGTTTTCAAAAATGGAGGGGAAATTACACCAGCTTACTGTACACAGCATTGCCTGTTACATTACTTCTGAAGATGCTTCTGGGCTTTGACGCATCTTTTACAAAGACATCACTTCCAAATCTGTCAAAAATGTTGCAATGGAGCATCAGACAGTTGTTCAAAGTTTAACCAACTGTGTCCTTTTCTAGAAAACTCCATTCCAGCGTGGTTGGTCTTCATGCTCTGGGCTTTTTTTTTTTTTTTTTGGTGGGTTAATAAATAAAATCTTGCAAATCTTGATCAATAATGATTATGTGCCATCATGTTGTTGTCTCTTAGCAACCACATAGATTTTCTCCCTAACCTGGTTTTTCATGTCTTCCAATAATACACCCATCCTCATTGTTACCAAGTCCCTCTTCCTTTCCTTTCCTTTCGCCAAATCTTTGTAAATTTGCAAATACCACCTTCCTATTTTCAACATTTTCTTCTTTTAATTTTTAATTAAATTAGTTAAAAAATTAGTTTTCATTTTTAAGCTAATCTTTGGATCGGTTTAGGCAAAGCCTTGCCTTTTTCCTCCTCTGGAGACAGCCCCCATTTTGCTTTCCAGAGTGAAAGCTGTTCAGCTGTTGGTATTATTAAGGGAATAAGTAGTTTGGATTCTTTAAAAAGTTGGCATTTGGACGGATCTTGCATTCTTTGCTGCACGTCACCCCCTGCTGGCAGAAAGTGAAAATAGCTTTCTGTGAAGAGTTTTGAAAGCTAGAATCTCAAATTACAACCCATCATTTGGTAAACTGCTCAGTTATGGCACTGAAAAAAGTGAATTATAACCGTTTTTCACACTTACACCCATTGCATCATCCCGTGGTCACATGATCAAAATTTGGGTGCTTGGCATGTATTTATGATGATCGCCGTGTGCTGGGGTTGTGCGATCTACCTTTTGTGACTTTGCTAACGAGCAAAATCAACGGGGAAGTAGTTTTCGCTTAACAACTTAACATGTTGCTACAACTGTAGTGATTCACTTAACAACGGTGGCAAGGAAGGTTGTAAAATGGGGTAAAACTCACTCAACAACTGTCTCACTCAGCAACATAAACTGTATGGGGGCTCAGTTGTGCTTATAAGTCAAGGATCACTTGCCCAGTCAAAAAAAAACCTGGTAAATCTTCACTGGGGAAGCTTTGCATATGGAAGGAGGCAGGCGAGATAGAGATGAGATTCTGAATATTCTCTTTGTGCACATTTGTTATAATAAGGCAGAGGTCTTCAAACTTGGCAGCTTTAAGACTTGTGGACTTCAATTCCCAGCTATAGCTGGCTGGAGAATTCTGGGAGTTGAAGTCCACAAGTCTTAAAGCTGCCAAGTTTGAAGACCTCTGTAATAAGGAATCCTGCCCCCTTTTGGATTTTATTGGGTAGAGACATAAAATAGAGACAAATCACAAAATGGGTTTTTATTTTCAGACAGAATGATTCTCTCCATCCAGGTGGACTCAGGTATCACGTACTAAGTAATGCAAAACCCCAGCACGCTAGACTGAATTGATCACATCCTGTTAGGGAAAAAGAGATGTAATTACACATAAGCTCAGTTCCTAACTCTCCAACACCCCCAAACCCAAGAAAAACATATTTTCCGGCAAAGCTGCTGCTACGGTGGAATTCTACAAAATACCATGTACACGTCTTTTGATATTTTATTACATTTGGGCAAAAATTCTCTTCTGACTGAAGAATATATGGTGATTCTGAATCGATGTCTGGTAGAGATAAGTGACCTTTATTTTTGCATTTTCATTGTCAAAGGATCGATCATCTGCCAAAGGGAAATACATTACCTCTTTTCAGTATGCAAGCACTTAATTTAGACAGTGACTCGCTTCCAATCCTATAGGAGCACAAGCTGAAAGCTGGTCTTTGAGAAATAAAATAGTGGAAGAGGAGCCAAATTCCTCGATGCGTTATTTTCTTTGGCTGTCGTGTTCTTGTACATTTCCTGAAAAGCAGGTACATCAGAATAAATAAGGATAAATCTCCCTTCACTTACATTTAAAGCAAAGTTAACAACCTTCTCAAGCGAAGTTTGATTCTATGTGATTTATAGGAGCCTGAGTGGCATAGCAGGCTAATGCCTCCTACTAAGGCAGCATTTAACATCCAGCTGCCTGCAATTACTGTAAGTTCGAATCTCACCAGGCTCAAGGTTGACTCAGCCTTCCATCCTTTCTAAGGTGGGTAAAATGAGGACCCGGTTTGTGGGGGGCAATAAGCTGACTTTGTATAAAATATACAAAAGTATGAAGGCTATTGCTTAATGCATTGTAAGCCGGCCTGAGTCTCCGGAGAAGGGCGGCATATAAATACAAACAAACAAACAAACAAACAAACAAATAAATATAAATAAATAAATAAATAAAATTTATGAACATTTCCACCTAATTTTCTTGACAATAATATATAAACTACTTGCCATTGTTCCTATTTAACATTTCAGTTAAGTGTTATTAATATGGTTACTTCCCAAGTACACGTAGTCCTCGACTTATAACCACAATTGGGATACAGTTCTTAACAAGGCAGTTGAATGAGTCATTCCCAATTTTGCAAACTTTTTTTTTTGCTACAGTTAAGTGAATCCCTCTCGTTATTAAATGAATCATGTGGTCAAGTGGATCCAGATTTTTCCCCCGTTGACTTTGCTTGTCGGTAGTTACCTAGAAGATTGCAGCTGCTGATCATGAGATCCTGGGACACTTCAGCTCTCATAAACAAGCACTTGAATTTTGATTATGTAATTATAGGGGTGCTATGATGGTTTAAGTGTGAGGATCAGTGGTAAGTCACTTTTTTCAGTGGTGGTGTAACTTTGAAGTCACTAAATGAATATTTTATGTTGAGTATTACTTGGGGTTCCTTATTCCGCCCCTCCTATCACATTAAACATGACAATTGGATACAAATTTCTGGAGTTAGAGGAACTTTTGGTGGGACTGAAAATTATATACATCTCTTATTTAGTGCAGGGGTGTCTAACCTTGGCCACTTTAAGTCCTATGGACTTCAACTCCCAGAATTCCCCATCCATGCTGGGGAATTCTGGGAGTTGAAGTCCATAGGTCTTAAAGTGGTAAAGATGTATCCCTGGTGTATGTGGTCAATCTGTGACTTGATTATAAACTCCAGGTTGCAGTTACAGGTTGCCATGATGGAGCATCTATAGCTTATAGTAAATAAGCAAGTTAGGAAGAAAGCTTCCCTGAAATGGCTGGCTGGGGAATTCTGGGAGTTGAAGTCCACAGTATTAAAGTTGCCAAGGTTGGACACTCCTGCCTTACAGCATTTGGCTCCAGCCAAACCCTTGCCTGTGTCTTTCTTTATGTGGATCCTGCATTACTTTCCAATATCAGGCCCCTGGTAATTCTAGAACTGCCCCTCCCTTGAAAGAGCAAGGACAAGTTTCTGAAATGAGGGCCTTGCTTTGAAGGAAACATTTACTGTAACTTTCAAAATGGGTATTCGAACTTTGAAATTAGGAGTCAGTTGGCTTATGACAATTCGACTTTATCGGCAGTCACCAAATAAGAATCTGGTTCAGACAGTAAGCTAAACTTTTTCCTGCAAGCAAAAGAACCAATTTGGTCAGCTCCAACCATATTGACGGTGAACAAGCAGCAATTTTGTTTGGAATTTGGGATTATCATTTTCCACAAATCTGACCATTTTGGGGGAGCTAGAACAGCAGGCTCCAGGAGATCACAGGTTGATAATGAAGGTGTTTTTTTAACATTGAAGCATCAGAAAACTGATGGATATGAGGATCCTTCAACAAGCAGATGGAAAATAATCTTTTATACAGAATGTTGCATTTTTATTAGGAAATGTTATATTTGCTATTATTTATTCATATAATACTGTACGGATTTTGCAAGATAAGCCATCCTGAGGGCTTTCTTTTTCCTTCTGAAGACAGTGGTAATATATGAATATACAGACATTCAAAATAATTAAAAAATATGTATAATAAATAAAAACATTTTTTTAAAAAAAATGCCAGTACACATCTTCATAAAGATACAATCAGGCAAGAAACACATTTCTGAAAATCCACATTTGTTTGTTTTTATTTGGACTGACACATTCATTGTATGTCACAATTTCCACTGATCAATGAGGTTCGTAAAAAATGAAATTAAAAAAAAACAAAAAACCTGGCACTTGCCAGCAGCGCAATGGGATTTATACCGGAACATTATAATGAGGCATTAAAAATGCTTACTCCCCTGGTCCATAACTCCCCAGTTCCCACCCAAGCCCAACCCTTCTCACAGCTTTGATTGTATTTGATAAAAGCATGATTTGATAAAATGCTTCCCAGCGGCTGAGTTACTTTCACTGCCACACAGAGGTTAACTAAATATTTCTTAAAAGGCCCATGGATGATTTGAATGTAAACAAAACATAAACCAAAATAAAAAAAAAAGGTGATATGGCAACACTACTAGTAAAGTGGGGTACATCACAGAAAGAGAAATTTTTGCAGGCAACACTGGTTGAAAATTGTAAGAACACTTGATGGGTGAAAAAACTGAAATGCTAAATTATATACAAGAGGTGCTAACGGTGGCACTGAAAAACAGTCTTGTGTGACTGGGTTTTAAACTCATTATCTATTGCTTATTTATTACATAACCGTAATCACACTTGAGACACATGTGTAAAAATGAGACATTGTGGAAAACAGCTTTTTCGTATGAAATTTAACATGTACGTTCATCCAACGTGGAATGTACCAATAGTCATCATATTTACAATGCTCCCTTTGAAAGTCCTTTTCTTTATAAAACCAGTTGGCTGGCCCAAGGAAGTAAACAGCATATTTTACTGACTTGAGAAACACTTTTGTAAAATCCCCTATAAGTGTCCTCCTCATTTCAGTTCGGTTAGAGCCGTTGATTTTGCCCAGTCTTGTACTAATCAAGATGTCCCAAATGCCACAGGTGATACTTACAAAGCCCTGATCCTTATGAAGGATGAGAGTCAGTTGTTAAATTTCAAAGGGTATCCAATGGCTTTTTCCAGGCACTCTACCAAAGAGCCAGCAGAAAGGAAGTCCCTCTCCACTTCTACAAATTTAATGTAAATAGATTTAGGAGAAATTCCCGGGTCCACAATACAGTTTTGTGATAAAAATCCATTGATGCCAACCCACTCTTTGCTGAAGGTTTTGGTGTTGGCCTGAAAGTGTAAAAACAAGCACTGTTGGAGAGTCCTGACCTCGGCGATGCCAAGGTAACAATAGATGATTCTGGTGGGCTCCATCTCCACCTTGAGGGAAGCTTGCGACAATGGCATTTCCGTTTCTCCCAGAGTCTCGTTTTCAGGTTCTTGGCTGATGCTCTCGTGATCAGGAGATGGTGGCTTCTCGTGACAATCTTCATAGCCGATGGCATACAGACCAGGGCTCTTTGGAATGCCTCCAGGTAACAAATACTGGACAATATTTCCACCTGTTGGCTTGGAGTGAGCAATAGGTATCCAGTCAATTTCCATGTGTAACTCTAGGCATCTGGCTTCACTGATAGTAATCTCTAAGAATTTGTAATAAACGTTCTTCCAGTTCATTTTCTGCACTCTGGTCATGATGATCCTGCCCTCGGGCTTCTCAGAGTTGAAATATTCCCGGAGTCGCTTGCCAAGGGGAACTTGGGAACTGATCTCAGCGTAATGATAACGGATATCCTCCTTCCACCGTGTATTATAGCCAATCCCGAATATAGCCAGTTTGTTAGAAAGATGTAGTCTAGAAAAGTCCGCCCAACTCTGAAAGAGTTCCCATTTTAACTGGACGGATTCCAAGATCTGTACAATATTCTGCATTAGGTCGCGCTTCCTTTAAATAAAAAAAGAACACAATAGGACTAAGTTTTAAGGCAGGCAATTAAGAAGAAGAAAAAAAAGGATGCAATCACAAAATGCCAATGGATGTAAACAGCCCTGTCATATGTTAAGGACAAATAGCTGCTAGAGAAATTCACAATAGTATCTTAAACCCTTATAGTACGAAGCAAAGGCTTTGCTTAATGACGATGGTGTTTGCTTAACAACTGCAGTGTTTGCTTAACAAACATGAGCCATGTGGAGCCCATTCTTTGTCAGCAAAATGGAACCAATTCCATTTATGACCTCTCTAGTTTGGGACAGGAAAGACTGCTGCCTGAAAACAGGAGAGAAGCTAATTGTCCATATGGATAATGCTGAGCAAACTGAACCAGTAGTCTGATTTTTTAAGGCACTGTCATCATGAATCCTGTGTGGCAAATACAAGTCATCCTTGAATTATGACCGTAATGAAGCCTGCCTATTATGGTCATGAGTTGGAACTGTCGATCCAATTTCACAACATTTTTTGCAGTGGTTGTTAAGCAAAACAGTGGTTGTTTGCAGCTATTAAGCAAATCCCAGTATCGTTAAGCAAACCCCACTGTTCACTATGGCACGGTTTTGCCACTCTAAAATAGTCAAGTGATAGAGGGATGCTACAAACGGCCGTAAATATGCCCATGCTGCCAAGCACCCAAAGTGCAGTCATGTGACCACAGGGAGAGATAGCACTGGAACTTCGGATCCGGGTTGTGGGGATTTTGGGGTCCATCGAAATTTTGAATGATTCCTAAGCAACCAGTCATAAATTGAGGACTACCTATATTCTGAGAAGTGAAGGGAATATCTACACTTTTGTATCTAATGCAGCTGCTAACAAAGCACAATCTTATAAAGAGAACCATTGTTGTGTAGTGATTAAGAAGCTGAATTAAGACCAGGAAAACCCAGGTTGATAGCTCAGCTATGGAAACTTAACTTTCAGCCCAACCTATTTCACACATCTGGGAAGGTTCTCCCTCACCTTTTCTGTCTATGTACTGAGACATCTAGATGGGCTTTCATTCAGTTCCTGCATTCCAAAAACTGCTGATATACAACAGTCAACATCTGCATAGCCATTCATGATATAGATGCAGTTACCAGACACTGCAACTTTCCAAGGATACTTCAACAGCATAAGTTTGTATTTTATCTGGTTCAGCTGGAAAAAACTGAGACCGTACATTACCCTTGAAAAGTGCAGATACTTTCAGAATCTTAATTTCCAGGTAGAACACTCAAGATACTTACTGAGAATCTTCTGAAGATTCTTGTTTTATCTTCAATGTTTTCTTCACTGCAGGCATTTCATCTAAAAGGTAAAGCAGAAGTCAAAATAATTCGTAACAACTGAGCCTTGTTACTTTAAAATGCAATTATAGCCCAATTATAACTGTCCAATTTCAGTATGCATACAGGCTTCACTGTAGTTTATTTATTATTTATTTATGTATTAAACTGTATTGAATGGACAACTCCAGTGGGCTCTGGGCGGCATATAAAACTAGGAAAAACTTAAAAACAGCTAAAAATATTGAATCACCCAGACAGCCCAGGCTAAAATAGCAATAGCACAATAGCACTTAGACTTATATACCGCTTCACAGTGCTTTTACAGCCCTCTCTAAGCGGTTTACAGAGTCAGCCTCTTGCCCCCAACAACCTGGCTCCTCATTTCACCCACCTCGGAAGGATGGAAGGCTGAGTCAAAATAATCGAATACATGGCAAAACAACACAAAAGAGGGGCTGTTGAACAAATATTAAAACATCAACCCCATGCCTGGGACCAAAACCAGGTTTGCAAAGCCTGGCCTAGGAGAGAGGCCATTCTTATCTCGGGGGAGGGGGGGAAATGCTGTTCTGAGATGTTGGAGGGGGGCAACAGAGTGAGGAGGCTTCCTGGACCCCATAATATGGCAACATACAGCAAAGGGACCTGGAGTGCACCCAGTCTGCTGGAACATACTTGGGCAGGTAGAAATGGTTGGAGAAATGCGATCTCTCAGATACCCAGGCCCTATGCCATACTGGGCTTTATGGATAACTAAACAACCCATGTCAGAGATATTTTCTTATCTAAACAGAGAAATATAATGACCGAGGGTGAGCAAAAAAAGCAGGGGGAAGAGGACCGACTTCTAACTTCCTGCCAGCTTCCCCATTGAGTTTCCTTGTGGGAATCTGGCAGGGAGTATCAGAAATCTCCCTTCCTTTCCCAAGAGGCAGGTGAATTGCTGCTGCAGGGGAGGGGAGGGAGAATAAGGCATTGTGAGACTGGCTGGGAAACTGTCGCTGAAAATGAAGATTACATGACTGCAGCAGCCCATCCGCAACCAGCAGCCCTCAAGCAGCAACAATTCCCCCAAATTTCATTCCCTCAGGAGTCACAGGTCCTGGATTTCGCACCCATTCTGTGAGTTAGCCCATTTGAGGTACCTTGGTTCAAAAGTTATTGCCCTATGATGTACTGTTTCACCCAGTTAGAAGTCATGACAATGAGAGTTTTAGGTTGTATATTGATAGATAACCAACACCTTGAATTGCACTTAGAAGCCAACTGGCATCCGATGCAGTTGGTGTAGCAGTGGTGACACCTGAGCACATGGAGTGGTGTCTGTTACTACTCATGCCGCTACATTTTCATGCAGCTATAGACTCTGGGTGGTCTTCAAGGTCAGCCCCATGTACAGCATATTGCAGTCATGCGTTTGTGAAGTGACCGTGGCATGAGTGACTATCTGAAGGGCCTTATAGGATAGCAAGCAGCCAAAAGCCATTTTGACATCAAATATCACTTCACAAATTTCTAGCGTACACCAATTAATTAATTAGCACCAACTGATACTAAAGACAAAAAAGTATGACTGAATATTCGTATGGCAGCTGTTAATTGGAACAATAAACAAAAGACTATAAAACAGTGAAGACATATTTTATGGTGTTGTACTGGAAAGGACTTTTGATATTATGGACAAGATTGCAATGGATAATTGCAATCTGTTTATCACAATGCAAATGACAAATCTGTGTAATGCCATGCTTTCTTCCAGTTCAAATAATGGATTCCCTTCCCCTCAATAAATGCATTAACATGAGGTTTCACTCTATACAGGTAGCCCTCAACTTATCAGTGTTCGTTTAATGATGGTTCAAAGCTATGATGATCTTGAAAACGTAACTAACAACCTATCCTCCAAGTTATGACTATTGTACCACCTCTGCGGTCATGTGACTGCAATTTGGTGTTTGACAACTAGCTCAAATTTACAGCAGTTGTAGCATCTTCAGTCATATGGTTTGCAACCATCCCACTTGGCTTCTGACAAGCAAATTGGCTTCAATTGGGGAAGCTGGATATGTTTGAAGACCACAGTAATTTGCTTAATGACTCTAGTAAAAATGCTTGTAAAATCTGATCTGGCCACAGATGACTCGCTTATGGACCCCACTGCTTGGCAACTAAAATTCTGGTCTCAATTGTGGTCGTAACTCAGTGAATATCTGTAAAGCAAAACTCTCAATATTTAACTTCATGGCTTGGGACCAGGTTATCTGAGGGACTGTCTCTTGCCAGTCACCTCTACCCGACCCATCAGAGAGGGGAGGTAGGGAATATTGCGGGTCCCATCCCCGAAGGAGATACATCTGGTGGGACCCAGAAGAAGGGCCTTCTCTATGGTGGCTCCCTACCTCTGAAACATCATTCCCTCAGAGATTAGAACGGCCCCACCCTAATTCTCTTCCGGAAGGCGCTGAAGACCTGGTTCTGCCAGTGGGCCTGGGGAACCCAGAGCGGGATGGAGCCCATTAAATGGCTCATGTGATCTGCTGTCACCGGGGCAGGGAGTGAGAGCTGATATTGTTATATTGTACTGCATTAATTTATTTGATTCTTTTTGTTAGTTTTTATTGTTTTAAATGTGGTCTTTTATTCTGTAAGCTGCCTTGAGTCGCCATGGGCGAATAGGCGGCAATATAAATTCAATAAAATAAATAAATAAATAAATAAATAAATAAATAAATAAATAAATAAATACATACAATAAATAACTGCATTTTCTGAAATCTGATTTGAAAACAATGATCTTGAGAGCTTTTACTGTATCAAAATATGAGTTGTGCTATTGATGTTGGGAATATACAGTATAACTGAAGTATACAAACAGAGCCCCATGCTGATTAAGGCTTTGGGCCTGGATCTGTCTGAGACCAATTCAACTCCTCCCTCAACCTTGGAAGCCGACTTGGACCAGTCGCTATTGTTCAGCCAATCTCACAGAATTGTCTATGTGAGTAAAAATTGGAGGAAAGAATATATGACACATAGAACTCCTGGACGAGAGATGTAATGCAATGAATAAATAAATAAATATGCAAGCAGGTGGAGTGTCAAATTGTCTACCAAAATAAAAAGTTGGTACTGCCCCATTTCCTTACTTAAAATTAGATATCTCAGCCTCAAGTTCAAGGCATGCAACAGGAAGATGTACAAAACAGAAAAGCTAAATCCATGGTTGCAACGAAAGCTGCAGTGGCACCAATTTAAAGTATTAGCAGTCACCGGTGTTTCGGTAAAGTTTGCCACATCTTACCTAACTCTTGCTCGCCTGGTTGGTAACAGTAAAGATCCTGACTATGGTTCCCCCATTCGTCCTGCGAATATTCCTCCATTGTGCTACCATCAGACTCCAGCTCTTGATACAAGCCACTGCTATTGATGAGCACCGGTTGGCAGAGTTGAGAATCCCATCCTCCTTGACCAAAGACCTGCTCCAACTGTTCAAATGTGTAACTGCTTTTTCTTTTGCCCACACCATGTTCCTTCACTCGGCTGTAACACCTGCGAAGGGTCTAAGACAGAAAACATGCCTGTTAGTTTATAGTGGCCCACCTTCTACACCTCTTGTGCCATTTTTATTCTTCTTTAACTTTGTTCTAAACTCTGCCACATTTATTAGATTCTTTTAACCAAACAGGATTTTACGAAGAAGTTTTAAAGCCAAGTTGAATCTTCACAGCCATTTAAACTTCACAGAAAAGAGCACTTGTATTTTTATATTTGCCACAAGAGGACAACACATTTAATAATAATTTTAATACATCAGCTCCATTTATTTGTCCTTTATTGCCAAAACGTTCCCTTCTTAACCCCCAAACTTGCTATATTATGCAGAACTAAAACCCCCAGTGAGATACCAACAAGCCCAAGGGAAGAGAAAGAACAGCTACTGTGGTACCCATAGTTTGAAGCTTAAGGAAAAGTGAGGGGGAATGGGGAAAGGAGAGAGATAGGGAGAAAGAAAGTGAAAGATAGAGAGAGAAAGAAGTCACCAAAAGCAGACAGCTGGATTGTCCCTTACTCCAAAAAGAAAACAATTAAGTTATTTTAGAAATGTTGGCCTAAACTCTTTAGCTAGTAAAATATATTACTTACATAGTTTGCATCCTTACTAACTCACTCTGTTTCTTGGGAAGCTGCTGAAATTTAAAAGAAGTGAAATCAATAATGCTCTGTATTCCCATGATCAAATATTAAACACACAATACTAAGATGGTCAGGTCTAATAATAAAACATTAAACCCAACACTAGATTTTTAGGCATCTTTTATGCCCTATCTCAACCAGATTTACCCACTTTCACTGCAGCTTAAATCATTCACTTGTCAATAAGAAGCCAAATTACATATTAAGGCAAGTGTGAATAAAACACTGCTGAAAATGCTTCTTATCTAGGTTTCCCCTCTTTCTAACTCCACCCCACTTCTGTTCTTATGGAGAAATGCTTAAATTATGTTTCTTAATGTAGTTCCACTGCAAAGGATGGGGATACAGACGAAAAATTGACTGAAAGTGTGCAAAGCTTTTCCAGTTCAAACTGTTAGGAGCTCAAAACACTTCCAAAATGTTTGAAATAATCAATTTTGAGAGCAAAGCAGCATCACTAAAATTGACCCATGCAACATAACATGACACCTTATGGAGAATCCAATGCCTTGAATCCAATGGTGAGCCATTCATTGGGTACCAGTGCTTTCTTTCCCTCTCATGCAATCCTGCACAGATTTATCCCAACTCTCAAAGGAGCAGATTATGAAGCAAAGAGGAGAAAGAACTAGCCTGTTTCCACTTACACTGATGGAACTATTTTAATGTGACTCTATCCCACCTGCTCTTCAATGAAGAGCAAATATAACTCATTGATAGAAAAGGGATGACAATAACTTGGAAATGTTAAAAAAGAATAAAGTAGAGTAATAATATTCTTGCTTTTCAGCACAGTTCTAAGAAAGTGAAGCAATCTGATTACCTCAACACGGTGAAATCTTACTGCTTATATGTTGAGAGTGGATTTCCCTTACAACTCTGCTGCATTTTATCTTTTCACCATGCAGGCAGGTAAAAGTTATTGTAATCAATATTTTTTTTATTTTGAAATTTGAATGAAAGTTATCAAGAATGAAATTGCTTTCAAGATGCGGAAGAAGCAAAACACAAGTGGGGTGGTGGTGGAATGAAGAGAACCAAAAATAATTTGCTTGTGTAAAGTAACAATAGTATAGGCTTCTTCACCCTATTCCATCATAGGTATAACAAAGGACTTTAGAATGCATTGCAAAGCCTTTCCAAGGTTATTGTTTACTTCTAATAAAATGAGCATAAAATTGGGAATGGAGAGGTGCAAGGCGAACCCCACAGTAAATCGCTAACCTTATGGGATACATCTTAAATTTCAATGGACTGTTGTCACTCCTTTAATTTCTTAGACAGAGTTTTGGATTATGATACAGATAACAACTCATAAATAAATTGGATTTTCCCAGTTTATTTTTAAATCCCAAAGTTGGTTTAAAAACTTGTTTAATGACTTGCAGTGAGTCAATCTGAGAAGGATGGAAATGTGACATGTCAAGTATTTGCTACCACCCTCTGAAGTTAGTACAGGCAAGGACATTGGCCAAAAAGCCTCCATGTACTTTTCAATCTTATGGAGTCAGATTAGTCTTTCAAATCACCAATTCCTGATTTCTAGCATTTTTTCTAAAATTTACTTTACAGCTTCCTATCATTTTGCCTGATAGGGCCTGATATTCATCACTAAATCCTAGTTAGCTTTATGTATTGCAATATTCAACCCCCTTTTCCTATTTAGAAAAAAAACATTTAAAACAATTCTAAATACCTTTCAGAAAAATATGTACACATTTCTTACTCCTTAAAGCGCTATACTATATTTAGAAAGAAAAAAAATATCAAACACAGGTCAATTCTGGTTACATTTCAAGATGTTCTAAATAAAAATTGGCATACTGTTTGTCCCTTTCCTCACCAGACATTATGGATATATGTTTTTCTCTAAATTTGGGGGGGGGGGGGGGGGAAAGAGATACTAAATACATCAAAAATGTTGCTAGCTATCAAAGTAAAATAGATTTTAAGTCGTTGCTTATGTTTTGGTATTTTTCAGCAAACTGCATAATGCATTTATGACAAACAATTTGGTTTAGTCCTATAAAAAGGCAAAGGAATGTTGCCTAGAGTCACATCACATAAATAAAACCGAATCTACTGAAATCTAGAGACTTTTGCTTAGCTGTGTGACAAAGCTGATCATCTAACCAAGGTGCAGTCTAAACAAAAGTCACTAATCAAAGCTTCTGAAAATTGTTTTTATTAAAAACCGAGCTAAAATAAACAGTCCCTCCCAGAAAATTAACTAGGATGTCTTCACATGCTCTAATAAGATCATCTGAAAACTCCATCAGCCACACACAGTTTGAAACTGCAAATTAAGCCCAAGTGTTTAAGAAAGTCCCTTTCAGTGGCCTCTTTCAAGATGACAGAAGCAACCTGGCCCAGCAGTAATCCTATCCAGTATTCAGAACAATTGTAAGAATCCAGATTTCAAATGAATTGCACAAACCTGCCTGCTGAGACACAGAGCAGCAGAGTTAGAGGCAAAGTGATAGAAAAACTCATGGATCTAGTTGTAACTCCATGGAAAAAAAACATCTGCTGTGACAGCTTCATTCAGCAAAACAAATCATCCATACTGTATTGCAAATGAACAAAGCTGTCAGACAGTCACTGGTAGAAAAAAATGCCTTATTTTATTGTTTTACTTATTTTACAGTTACTGTTCTTTATGATATAAAATATCCAGCTTGCATTCTAACTTTATGCCATAATATGGCTCGTTTCCCATCAGCCCCATTGGCTTTTGTACAGATGTATTCCAAGGCAGAAAGCAGAATTTACACTAGATCGGTTTCTACATCATGCTAAGCTAAACAAATCTAAAACAAAAATAAACACAGCAACACTGGCACAATGCTACAATTTCTTACTCTATGTTAAAGCGACATCCCGCTTTCCTTCCCAGAATTCAAGGAGCCATACACGGCATCTCTTCCTACACTTTTTCCCACAGTGGGAAAATGAGTTGAGACTATAAGTTCCCCAACTTAACCTGGTGAACTTCCATGGCTGAGAGAGAACTCAGACTTCCCTAAAATTTCCTGATGAAAATAGCCGTCGAATGATTTAGATGTAAAAATTAACTTTACTTTAATTAAGTGTAAACAGATATGCACTTACATACTGAAATTCCAAATAGTTTTGTAGTATTAGCAGTTCCTAAATATATCAATGGAAAATAAATGTCAGCAAGCACATAGGTAAACATGCACAGCCAAAGGATCTGATCCCATTAAAAAGGATCCCATACAACACAACAGGAAAAGAGCTTGGCTATATGGGGGCAATCAACCCTGACTGTCCTTTGGAAGAACAGATATCAAAGCTGAAACTCAAATATTTGGCCGCTTAATAAGAAGAGAGGAACTCACTGGAAAATATCCTGATGTCGGGAAAGATTGAAGGCAAAAGAAGAAGGGGAAGGCAGAGCATGAGAAAGTTAGATAGTGTCATAAATGCAATAAACAGAAATTTGGGCAAACTTCGGGAGACAATGGAGGACAAGAGGGCGTGGTGTGCTATGGTCCATGGGGTTGCTAAGAGTTGGACACAACTTAAGAGACTGAACAATGACAATATAGGACATGGGTGTCAAACTCGCAGCATCACATTGCCATCATGTGATATTTCGTGACATTTTTCCCATTTGTGGAGCTGGGGTGGACATGGCCTGCGTGTGACGCATCCGGTCCATGAGCCACCAGTTTGACACTGATATAGGAGGTTGGAAATCAGAAGAAATCTGTACTGAGAGGCAAGAAGCTTGGATATGTTATTTACACAAGAGTGCATTTATGATGGGATCTAACACTTTTAGAGGGTGAATCTAAAGCACATTCTAGTAGATAAAACATATTCTGGGAAATTTCGGTGTACCTAAGCAACTGCTGGCTTTTAAAAAATAAGATTGCTTTAGTTCTCCTACAGAATGAAGGAAAAGCAAACTGTGTACATTAAGTAAATTGTTGGTTCTAAAAAAATGCCATTATAGATACATTATTGTGCCACCTTGTTGAGCAACCCAATTTCACATTTGTCATTTTCAAAGTCCACACAAGGCCTGCTTTATTTGTGCTAAATATATAATGTATGCAAAATTTCTCAGAATGCAAAATTTCACTGGATGCTGAATTTTAAAAAAACACAATGCCTGTGGACTTCAAATTACAAGCACAATGCTTGTGGACTTCAAATTACATACATTACAAACAAATTTAACTGCTGATGTGATTTCTGTGAGGCCTAGATCACCACAATGTGATTATGTGATTAGCACATTGCAGCTTTTTAAAATATGGAAATGGATGAAAACATTGAGTTGAAATAGTTGAAAAGAAAAGTTAATTTTTATTCTTCATCATTATTAGTACTGTCCTAGGTACCTGTAATTTCTATTGTAATTCACTTGGTGTATTAAAACAGTATAGAACAGGGGTGTCAAACTCGCGGTATCACACTGTTGTCACATGACGTATCGTGAATTTTCCCCCTTTGCTAAAACAGGGGTGGGCATGGCCAGCGTGTGACGCATCCAGCCCGCAGCTGCGAGTTTGACACCTCTGATATAGAACTATAGAATTAATTTGTGGAACAGCTTAAATTAACAAGAAGTTTCTTCTCCATGGTTAAGTCTAGCTTTACCTCTCTTTGATTTGATTATGCCATCTGTCAGTTCAGAAAAATGTATTTCAGAACACACAGCCTTTTTTGTTATATTTACAGATGCCATCCAGATACAAGGTTTATCTCATATTTGTGGTTTGTAAAGTGACTTTTTAATTTAAAGCATCACTTTGTTTTTGTAAGACTCGTACTTTTTCATGAAAACAGTCCAGAATCACAGTCTTACAGACTATGTGGATGTGAAATTGTTTTCCTAGATTTGGCTTGCTATCTTTCTATTTCTGTCAAGAAATCAGTTTCAAAATGTTGGTCAACCTTTAAAGCTTCTTTAGGAATGACTCTCTTACAGCTGAAAACTATGTAACACTGATTAAACAACACACACACAAAGGTAAATTTCACAATATTTTCTCTCAGCTAGCTAAAACAAGGACCACTTTTCATAATGCATGTATAGTAAATATTCAATCTTCCTTACAGTTGCACACTTTAAATACATTCTTTTAAATTACTATTCTGTTAAAGCAGAAGTATCAAGCAAGTATCATACCTATAAATTCATAGTTGAGCAAGATAGCTGCAGACAGAAAAGCTGCTGTTGTGGGAAGAGAGTACATTTTATGTTTTCCAGACACCAGAACCAGCAAGTTTTGCCTTCCCTACAAAACACAGCCTTCAGTTGTCAAATGTTATTATTTGATTCATAACTATGGCCAGTAACAAAATCACACAAAATATCAGAATTCTCATACCAAACGTCTGGTGATTGACAGACTAATAAAAAGCACAATGTCCATGCATTAGGAAATCTATTTCTCAATTCGTGAAGAAACCTGGGAACGTCTTATTTAAAAGCAGCATTTATTAAAATAAAAATGTAATTCAATCAGCAAATTTCACAATCATAATAGGATTCATGTCAGTCACATTTGCAGCACCTTCTTTATGGACGACACCCAGAAGTTTCACATTCTAGGGCACAAAATCAGAATGGGCTAAAGACAACATCTGAATTTTAGAACTTCATTTTAGTAGAAAGAATTTTACAAGGTGTCTGCTTGTCTTTAGATCTACCATAAGAAGCAATGGATAGTTTCATGTACTACCCAAGGAACGGCTACTTTTTAAAGATGGAAGCATTCATTCAGCTCAAAAAAGTCCACCTTAATCAACCACATGTGCATCCTTTTGTAACTACCCCTTTCCTTGTAATCTAGCAGAAAATCAAAGCAAATTACTTGCATGGGTCTTTTCAGCATTAGATCTCTCTGAAGTTTACTGCATTAAATATATTTATATAGCAAGAAGGTCTAGCCACATTCCATGACTCTCCACACGTATTTCCTAGAGTGTTTCCCACATAAATGCCAGCATTTCCCTTTCCCAACCTAACTTAATAACATTAAGCTTAAAGTCCCCAAACAGAGCTAACCAAGTTCTCATTACTGTTTTGGATGAATTCTTTTGCATTACAGAGGGCTAAAACTATCTATTGCAAGTTCAGCCCCTAAAAACCATTCTTCATTATCAGGACTTACAACAGGTCCTTTAGTGGCTGTTCAAAGTTACAACAGCATTGGAAAAAGTGCCTTATGACCGTTTTTCACACTTACAACCTTTGCAGCATCTCCAGGGTCACGTGATTTACATTCGTATGCTTGACAAGTGGTTCATATTTATGATTGTGATCCCCTTTTGTGACCTTCCAACAAGCAAAGTCAATGGGAAAGCCAGATTCACTTAATAACCGTGTTAGTAAGTTATCAACTGCAGTGATTCACTTAACAACTGTGATAAACCGTAAAAACCCATTCAACAAATTTCTCACTTAGCAACGTAAATTCCGGGCTCAACTGTGGTTGTAAGTCAAGGACTACCTGTACTGACAGCACCCTCTCAACTCAGCCCCAAAGGAACTTCGAAACAACCAACCACCCCAGAGCACAACTTTATACCCTGACAAAACCCAAGCCCTTGAGTCTCACTCACTCATCCATCCTATCCTGCTTTTGCTTTGAATTGCACGGTTGTTTTGTTTTGTTTTTTAAAGCGCACCCGTTCCCTTTTAAACTGGGTATGTCTAGTTTAATGAAGAGAAGGACTAGAGGTGACATGATAGCAGCGTTCCAGTATCTCAGGGGTTGCCACAAAGAACAGAGAGTCAAGCTATTCTCCAAAGCACCTGAAGGCAGGACAAGAAGCAATGGGTGGAAACTAATCCAGGAAAGAAGCAACCTAGGACTAAGGAGAAATTTCCTGACAGTGAGAACAATTAATCAGTGGAACAGCTTCCCTCCAGAAGTCGTGAATGCTCCAACACTGGAAGTTTTTAAGAAGATGTTGGATAACCATTTGTCTAAAGTGGAGTAGGGTTTCCTGGCTGGGCAGGGCGGTGGACTAGAAGACCTCCAAGGTCCCTTCCAACTCTGTTATTTGGACTGACCTGCCCCCAAACATACGCAAGATCTCTGACCTCCTAGTTTTCCCACTGTGCCCTTAAGACCCTGCTCTTCCGACAGGCAGGACTTAGCTTCATAATTGAGTTTTTAAATTCGGAGTTCTTAAATTTTGGGGGTTTTTTTTAGCTAATTTTGGCCTTAAATGTAATACTTTCAAAGAGCTTTTTAAAATTTAAATTGTGATGTTTGTATTGTGTTTTTACCTGGCTGCACACCGCCCCGAGTCCTTCGGGAGAGGGGCGGGATAGAAATAAAATTATCCTATCCTATCCTAAAACTAAACAGGCAGGAGGAGTCCCCGCTCCCAATCTCAAACGACAACCTCGCTCCTTCCAAAAAAACCCCCCTTAAATATAAAAATCTTAAATATGAGGGGGGGGGGAGGGGAAGAGGAGGGTTGTCCTGAGGGCCATGTGGTTTCCTTGGAGCTATCGGGGCAACGTCAAAGGCGCAGATCGGCAGCCCTTCTCAGCGGTCTCCAGGGGCCTCAAGGGACGAGATTCGGGGAATCTTGAGGAAAGGGGCGCGCATCCTCGGAGAGCAGCCCCGAGGGGGCGGGAGGGCCGGAGGGGGCTTGGCTTCCCCGGAGAGCGCCTCAGCGTCCTCAGCATCCCCGGCTCGTCGGCCGCGCTGCCTACCTTGATGCGCTCTCGGCACTGCGAGGGGGTCCGTTCGTAGCCCAGCTCGGCCAGGGCTCGGGAGACGCGCTCGTACATGGCGGGGCCGGGGGCCTTGCTGCCGAAGACGGTGCCGGCGCCTTCCAACTGCTGGTACCGCGCCTCCACCAGCCGCTCGTTGCCCCACACGGCGATCAGCGCGTTGGTCTCGGCCGGCGTCCACGACATCCCTCGGCAAGCCGCCGCCGCCGCCGCGGCGCTGCTGCCCGGGGAGAAGGAGACGGAAGGAGAGGCCCCGAGGCCGCCTCCCCCCGCACCGGCCCCGGCTGAGGTAGCCGCCGCCGTCACCGACCCCGCTCCGGCGGGGCCTAACGGGGAGGCGCCGCTGGGCGTGGAAGGGTCGGAGAGGCTGGGGTTGCCGTCGCTCAGCGCTCCGGGCGAGCCGGGAGACAGCACCTCCATCTTGGGGATCTTGAGCGGCGACTCGGCGGCGGAGAGCTGTGAGGAGCCACAGGGCGCCGCCATATTGGGACTGCGGGGCTCAGCGGGCGGAAGTGACGGGGAGAATCCAGTGGGCGGGGCTTCCGCCAGGCGGCGGCAACTGGAGAGCGAAGCGCGGGGAATGCAAAGAGAAAGGGAAGGTGCTGGCGCGCCGGGAGAGGGCGTGGCCGCACGTGGCGAGCTGGGAGGAGCTTCCGGCGGCTGAGGTGCCGATTGGGTCAATGGAATGAACTGGGGCGGATTCGCTTGTCTCTTTTTTAGCCTATCTGTGCAAATCGTGGTCCCATGTCGAGGACTACCCGTGTGCCATGCCGCGCGCACGTGGTTTTATAAGATTTGATAGGGGCTGGAAATCATGCAGCCCTGAGAGAGCCTCCATTTCCAGCTTGGTGCAAAACGCAACGAGCCTCGATCTGGGAATGTGGCATCTGTGCCCCACAAGCTGCGTTGATTGCCAGTTTGCTTCCCAGTGCAAATCAGGGACTGGTAATGACCTATAAAGCCCTATGGGACCAGGCTACAGGTAGTCCTCGACTTAGGACTACAGAATTGAGCCCAACAGAGAAGGGCGGCATAAAAATTTAATAAAATAAAATAAATAAATAAATAAACATTTCTATTGTTAAGTGAGACGTTTAAGTGAATGTTGTCCCATTTTACGACCTTTCTTGCCTTAAGTGAATCACTGCAGTTGATAAGTTAGTTAGTAAACCAGTTGTGAAGTGAATCTGGCTTCCCCGTTGACTTTGCTTGTCAGAAGGTCGTAAAAGGGGATCGCGTGATCTTGGAACACACCAACGGTCATAAATATGAACCAGTTGCCAAGCATCTGAATTTTGATCACATGACCGTGGGGATGTTGGAAAGGTGGTAACTGTGAAAAATGGTCATAAGTCACTTTTTTTTCAGTGCCGTGGTAACTTTGAACTGTTGTAAGTCCAGGACTACCTGTATTTGTGGCCTCTCCTCTCCTTACATCTACCTGTTCTAGCAGGAAGGGCATGTTGCGGGTCACATCTACAAATGCACTCATAGATGTATGATGTATGTATGTATTTACCCCATCTTTATTATAAATAAATTGAGGCTGTGTGATAGGACATAAGAGGAGAGCCTTTTGTATTGTGGCACCTGCCCTCTGCAATATCATTCCCCCTGAGGTCAGATTGGCTTTCACCTTGTTTACCTTTTCAGGAGAGCCTGAAAAAATGGCTTTGCTATAAGGATTGGGCATCTGGGAACGTAGATATGGCGTCTATAAGATAGTTATATTGTTAGGTGTCTGTGGAAATTCTCAGTCATCAAATTCAGATGCTTGGCAACTGGTTCATATTTATGACCTTTGCTGTGTTCCAAGATCATGTGTGATCCCCATAGTTGTCTCAAAGGTGCTTTTCCAAAAGGCAGACTGCTTTTTCCTTGAGGAAGAAGAACAATTGTTTTTATATTGTTAGAGAAAATGACCTCTTCTCCCATAAACTATGTTTTTTAATTGTAATGGTTTTGCTGCTTTTAATGGTTTTAATTGTGTTTTTTGATCAATTGTTGTACTTTATTAACTTTCTATGTTGTCCTAGTCATGTTTGTGAGATCGGTGGCTGAATAAATTTATTAAATAAATATGTGTTGTCTTTAACACATTGCAGCTCATCTAGAGTCATATTCATTTGAGCCCAAAGTTTGGTAATGTTAGGAAGTGTTCAAGATACCAATATTAAGATTTCAATTCCTAAACTGAAACAGCAAAGTGACTTCAAACATTCTCCAAGGAATCGAAAAAAACTTTTTTCTTGTTCTTCCATTAATCTCATTGTAAGAAATATAATTTCACATTGTTTAAAGCAATTCTCCACTGGTTGTCAGGAGAAAATATCCAAGCTTCTTTATTTGAGAATGTATAAAAAAGCCCCTAGTATCTATTTCATCTTTATTTTTTTTAAAATGACTAGTTTTGAAGTTACAATTTTTCTTACCTACTGTGACATGGAACTTTAGAAGGAGTGATCTTATCTAGACCAAATAAGCCAATAACAATTACTTGAGTTTAACAATTACTTGCCAGTATTCTTAGCAAAATCAAACTTTGCTTCCTCAACTTGGCTGAGCTAATCCATACTAACACTATTTTCAGTGCCAAGTCAGTGATCACATGACCTTGGGATATAAATATGAACCAGTTGCCTAGCATCTGAATTTTGATCACATGACCGTGGGCATGCAGCAAAGGTCGTAACTGTGAAAAACAGTCATAAGTCACATTTTTCAATACCAATGTAACTTTGAACGGTCACTAAATGAACTGTTGTAAGTTGAGGACTACCTCTAGATGGCAGGTTGTCCATGTAGTTTTTGACCAACTGTAGTCCCTGCGTTCTTCTACTAATTGTTCTGCTCTCTTAGTGCCTCACACCAGAATTTGAATTTGACTTTGCAGCAATAAAATGCTACAGAGCATCTTCATCTCATAATCCCTAACTGTTAAGAGCTTAGCCATCAGCTCTAATGCAGGTGAAAAATAGAAGGTGATTTTCAGCAATCTAGGTTTGGATGTCAGCTCTGCACTCACCAGTCAGTATCATATTTATTTATTTAGCATATGGCATATCATACATGGACTAGCAATATATATTAACATTTCATCTAAATTAGTAAAACATAATAAAATATAATTTTTTAAAAAAATCTATGTTCAAATGCCAATGTTTAGGCCAGTGATGGCTAACATTTTTCTCATTGTGTGCCGACAGCATGCGTGCATGCCAGCACCCATAATGCAATGTGCCCCCCCAACGCATGTGCGCGCAACTCCCTCACCCCTTGTTTTTGGCCAAGCAGGCCTCCCTACAGCCTCCTAGGCCCAAAAACAGGCCGTAGGGAGGGAGGGCCACACCCCTTGCCCCATTTTGGGCCTAGCAGGCCTCCCTGCAGCCTCCTGGGTCCAAAAATGGGCTGGGGGGCATGCCGCACCCCGTGCTCTGCCCCGCCCCTGCGCATGGGCGCACGACCCCCCTGCATGCTCCTTATCTCCCACATATCCCAAAAATCAGCTGGCCGGCAGAGGCCGCACACACACACACACACACACACACGTAGTGAAGCTGAGCTGGGCGACAGCTCGCATGTCCTCAGAGAGGGCTCTGCATGCCAGCTGTGGCACGTGTGCCATAGGTTCGCCATCACGGGTCTAGGCCATCTAACCATTGAAGCGCAGCATCGCTTATATTAAAAAAAATCAGACACAGGATTGGTAAATGCCCTCAGTTTACAGCCGATCACGAGGTGATCCACAGCCAGTATCATGTTTCAAGCTTTACATCCTATGTAGCAGTTATAAGTGTGAAAAACCAAATTACATGAAGAGTATCAGTGAATGTTGCCACTCTACAAATTATTTGGAACTGAGATGAGTTGATTCGTTTATCTTTTTTAAAACAACTTTCTGTTTTAACTGACAGCCATCGTTTTCAATGCTTTGGAAAAGAAGAATAAGAGAGGTTTTCTTCCCATGGAGTTGTGTAGCTTTTTTAAAAAGGAAAAAAAAATTCTGGAAACCTCAAGCTTTTCCTGAAAATACTGGTATCCCTTGTTTCCCTCTAACTGTGAGATTCGGGTTAATGTCAGGGTTCCAAGTAACACCCCCAACGAAAGAAAACTCTGAGGCTTGAGTTTCCTCAAAGTTCCATTTTATTAGAAATGTCATATTGGCACATCTGGGGAAACCCAAATCTGAGAGGTTCCAGGTTTTTCCCACCCAAAGGAAAGTTCAAGTCCGTGTTCAACACCCACATGTCCATCACATAGTCCAATCTGGAGATGCTTCCCAGTTCCAGCCATCCAGGTGCAGGGCAAGACGTCCTTGACTCTCTGAGAAAGGAATGTTATTATGACTATATATCACCCTGGCTCCATACAATTCCCCCTCCCCGTTTCCCATAGTAGTAAATGTGGCAGGCCTAAAGATTCAATGAAAAAGATGGCTTCCAGGCCTGACACTAGCTCTGTTCGACTTCTATCAAACATCCACAGATATTTCAGAAATTTTTACAGGATTGTTTTTTTCCTTTCCCTTCCACTGTTAGAATCCTTACTTCACTTCTTACAGAACATGAACTGTACGCTATTAGCCAAGGTTTTCCCAGTTATGATTAGATCAGATTGCAAGTTACGTTTGAGATTTGCTTTTCAGCAAGAGTTTGTTTGTTGTGTTTTCTGTGGCTTTTCAATCTTTTTTGCAGCTGCTACCTCACGCCATCTGTCCGGTATTACACATTTCCTAATTATGCTGACTTAAATATTCCACTTTGTAAATATTCTGTAGGAGTTGTGATTGAAACTCTGTACATATGTTGGAGGTATATGCATCTCCAATATATGATACACAATTTGGGTTTATTTAGTTGGCAGTCTAAATTTTCTCAATTATTTAACCAGTGACGTGACTAAATGAGTAGCTCCTGACTTTACCACCTTTTTCTTGCCACTGTCATTAAGTGAATTACTGCAGTTGTTAAGTGAATCATGCAGTTGGTACCCAACTCTAGCTTCCTCCATTGATTTTGTAGTCAGCAGTGAGAAGGTATCAAATGGTGATCACATGACCCCAGAATGCTGCAATCATCGTAAATACATGCCAGTTGACAAGCCCCCAAATTGGATCACATTCACTGTGGGAATGCTGCAACAGGCATAAGTGCGAGGACACTTTTTCCAGTCAGCCGTAGGTCACTTTTTCTAGTGCTGTTGTAATTTCAAATGGTCGCTAAACAAAGCCTTGTCAGTTGAGGACTGCCTGTATTACATTTTCTATATGTTCCTGATTTCTTGGTCTTAGTTGCGAAGTCGTGTCCGACCCATCGCGACCCCATGGACAATGTTCCTCCAGGCCTTCCTGTCCTCTACCATCCTCTGGAGTCCATTTAAGCTCACGTCTACTGCTTCAGTGACTCCATCCAGCCACCTCATTCTCTGTCGTCCTCTTCTTCTTTTGCCCTCAATCTTTCCCAGCATTAGGCTCTTCTCCAGTGAGTCCTTCCTTCTCATTAGGTAGCCAAAGTATTTGAGTTTCATCTTCAGGATCTGCCCTTCTAAAGAGCAGTCAGGGTTGATCTCCTCTAGGGCTGACCGGTTTGATCACCTTGCAGTCCAAGGGACTCACAGGAGTCTTCTCCAGCACCAGAGTTCAAAGGCCTCAATCCTTTGGCACTCAGCCTTTCTTATGGTCCAACTTTCACAGAGCCCAGGAAAATAAAATCTGTCACTACCTCCATTTCTTCTCCATCTATTTGCCAGGAATGTTCCTGATACTGTTATGAAATAACCCATTTAGCGAGCATGGGTTTTCATACAATTTTGCTAGCATTTATCCCCGTTGATGCTTACATGGGGTAGACTTTGCTTCAAGTGTCATCCCATATCTGAACACTGAAGGGAGCTCTTATTCCCTAGAAAAAGGAACAGCTTTCTAACATGCTGGCACTGGACCTTTGGCGTAGTATAATCCTCCTTCAGAGTTGACTTGATTAAAATATCAGAACATTTTAGCAAAATGCTTTCTGTTAAGACTTTTGACTTCCTTTGATTCACCCTTCATTTATGTTTACAAGCCTCCCTCTGTGATGTAATCCTTGCCTTCCTTTCTATTGTTTTCACACTGCATCAGAATTGATTATCCATGGGATGGGAACCTTTCCAGATTTCTGTTGAACAGGATGCTATTAATGGAACAGTTAAAATAATATGTAAAATAATGTTTTTTTAGCTGTGGATGAGATCACAAAGTTCGATTAAATAATTGTTTTACAAGAAATATTTTTAAGGGTGATGGCTAGAATTTTTTTTTATAAAAACCCATGCTAATCATCTGTATAGGGATATCTCATTAGGCTGATTCTCCCATCCTTAAGCACTGCAGTTCTCAATGCAGTATGCAGAATATTTCCCTTCTGCAACCAAGTACTGGATGCACTTGTTTTCTTTCTTTCTTTCTTTCTTTCTTTCTTTCTTTCTTTCTTTCTTT
>WNWU01000047.1:1897723-1912926 GCA_012654045.1 Ptyas mucosa | reverse complement strand
TTTCTTTCTTTCTTTCTTTCTTTCTTTCTTTCTTTCTTTCTTTCTTTCTTTCTTTCTTTCTTTCTTTCTTTCTTTTCCTTCCTTCCTCTCTCTCTCTCCCTCCCTTCCTCCCTCTCCCTCCCTCCCTCCCTCTCTCCATTCCTTCCTCCCTTCCTCCCTTTCTATTTTTATATCCTACAATGAACTCACAATTATAATTGTTTTTCTTTACTTGGGGCATGTAGGTGAGGGATTACACCTCCGCACTGCAGTGCTTTGAATGATTCTATTGAAATGATAAGTTACTGGGTAGTCCCAGAGCTCAACCTTGCAGCATTTTAAAGTGCAGTCTTACTACCACAGGAACTGCAGGACACGATGCATATAATATATGTTTAATTTTTGCTGAATTTACAAGGTGCCCTGACTTCAGATTAAATTATGAGCTCCCAGGTCTGCTTTGTAAATTTCTTTAGTGTTATTTTTTTTCTCCACAAAGGAAGCATTCTTGGTGTTGAAATGAAATGCCATACGAAAACAGGGCAAGATTCCAATTTCTTTAGAGTCCTGTCTAGAACAGCATTTGGAGTCAATGCCGTGCATAAATAAGTGGAAAGACTGTAAAAGATTTGGGAGAAGTCCAGATTACAATAGAATCTGGCAGCTCAAAAAGTTTAGGGAGGGATCTGAAAATATAAAACAGAAATAATGAATGTGTGCAAAGGGTGATTTATTTATTTTACTTGACTGTTTCGGTCAAGGCTATTCTGGTAGCATATAATACTAACAGTAACTTACAATGGATGTATAATATAACATTACAGTAAATACTGATTTAGTTCTGTATCCAGATTTCCCTGAAGGAGTCCAAAGGATTGTAGTTTTGACTGATAGCTAAAGTTTCTATTCACAATGCCCTGGTTCACTTGCTATAATACAGTTTCTTTGATTTGGGTGTATTAAATTATTAGGGTTGGTGATCTGTGAAATATGCCCTTGTGTGATGTGTGAATCCAACCAATTTGGTTTTAAAGAGTGAAGCTAAAATACTACACCGCATAGACCATAATGCTCTAGTCCAGTGATGGCAAACCTATTACACGCGTATCCAAGGTGATATGCTAGAATGTTTTGGCTGGCACACCAGCATTTACCAACACTCAACAACTATTCTTGAATGGATGCCCCATTTTTGTGTGATTTTTTTTGAGTCCGTGGAGCCTCATGAAAATGAGATGTGCACTTGTTTAGCCTCCAGAAGTTGCTCAAGAGAGCTGTGCTCTTGTGTAACTTCAGAAACCTCTGAAAATGTAGGGGAAAAAATGAGTTAAATGAGTCATCAGCCTAGAGCAGTGATGGTTAACCTTTTTGCCATCGCGTGCCAAAAGCAGGGGTCATGCGAGGGGGGGGTCGCACATGTGCATGCCCACACCCATAATTCAATGTGCCCTTCCCCCATCGTGCATGTGCGTGTGACCGCCCTGCACTCCCCCCACTTTTGGCACATGATAGGCCTGTTTTTCGCTCTCCCCAGGCTCCAGAGGCTTTCTTGGAGCCTGGGGAGGGCAAAAACGCCCTTCCCCAGCCCCCTGAAGGCCAGAAACAGCCTTTTTCCCGACTTCCAGTGGGCCTGGAAGGCCCAAAAATCAGATGGCCAGTGCACACATGTGTGCTGGAGCTGAACTATGAATGCTCATGTGCCCACAGATATGGCTCCGCGTGCCACCTGTGGTACGCGTGCCATAGGTTTGCCATCATGGACCTTGTTAAGTCCTCACAATTATGACTGCCGCCAAAGTCTGGTGGCTCAACAGACTAAAAGAATTGTGATTAACACCAGCTGTCTGCAATTACTGTAAGTTCGAATCTCACCAGGCTCAAGGTTGACTCAGCCTTCCATCCTTTCTAAGGTAGGTAAAATGAGGACACAGTTTGTGGGGGCAATAAGCTGACTTTGTATAAAATATACACAAGTATGAAGGCTATTGCTTAACGAATTGTAAGCCGCCATGAGTCTCCGGAGAAGGGTGGCATATAAATCAAATTTAAAAAAAAAAGTCTCCCTTGTTGCTGCCCTGCTCTGATTGGGTTAGATGCGAGCAGGCAGCTAGCGGGAAAACGCTACGTTCTGATTGGGTTCCGCCGATCTGACAGCCCCTATTTGAGCAGCTGTCAGATGGCAACAAGTTGTCAAACAGTATACGCGCGCGCACTGAGTTGCCTTGTTCAAGCGTTCCTTTCATTAACAATAAAGTGTTGTGTTCGGATAGCTTCCTCATTTTTGCCTAGTTCTCCAAATAGAACATTGGCGACGAGGATGGGATCGCTGTGAGGCAACGGCTGTTGACGTTACAATTGTAGAGCTGTGACAACCCTCTCAAGAGGTACCCTCCGTCACGAGAGTCAAGTCATCACTCAAGGCAATTTCCAGTGAAGCAGAGACCATGTCGACCTTCTTGCCGGCGTTCGCCCCTTTTGTGCCGGCATCAAAGACATGGGATGCCTTCTCGAGAGATTTGAATGCTTCCTGCAGGCAAACAACTTGACTGGTTTATCCAGCACATGGGAAAGGGGCTACTTTCTCAGTTTGTATGGTAGCGAAATCTTTGGAACTGACAGGGCTCTGGTGGCTCCTCAACAAGTTTTTGACGTGCCTTGGGACTCGCTGTTGGAGAAGTTGAGGAATCACTACTCCCCAACTCCCTCACGCATTGCGTGGCGGCACGCTTTTTGGCAACGAGCGCAGAGAGAAGAGGAGTCTATTAATGATTATGTAGCCTCCTTGCGATCGGCTGCCCTGCATTGCGAATTCCACAACCTTGAAGAGATGTTGCTAGACCAACTAGTCTGCAGAGTCAAAGATTTGAAGTTTCAGCAGCGTCTACTGGCCCGTTCTGAACTAGATCTTAAGGTGGCCCTCGACAAGGCCAGGACGGTGGAGATGTCAGACCGGTCCGCCACAGAGATTCAACGTTTCCAGCCAGGAGCAGTGCCCGGTGGGAAGCCTCTGTCTGTCCATCATGAAGGGTCTGACCACGACGGATCTCTGAGGACGAAGGGGCTGTTAGCCGCCTCAAGTCAACCCAGAAGAAGAGGGGCCCTGCCATCATCAAATTCCCTCAGGACAGCTGTTTAGGCTGCAGCGGTAGCCACGTTAGGGCCGATTGCCATTTCAAAACCGCCGTATGCTGCCGTTGCGGCAAGAGAGGCCACCTATCCTGGGTCTGTCGGGCAACCCTTCCCGCGAGTACAGCCCCGACCAAGACCATCAGGATCCGCCGCCTGGGCAAAAGACTGGCTGCCTGGCACGATGATTGCTTCGAGATGCCCCGCTATGATGAGCCCCTTGACATCATAGTGAACCACGCTGCGTCTATAGCAGCTGTCAATAAGATCTACATCACCATTTTTTTAGAAGGTGCTGCCTGTAAGATGGAGGTTGATACCGGGTCCTCCAAGTCCCTTATTGCTTGGTCTACACTCTCCCGGCTGTTGCCCAATGTCTCGAGATGTGCCCTATTGCCCTAAAAGATTATCAGGGAAAGGCCATTCCTACTGTGGGCTATGACACCTTCCAGGTGTCCTACCAGTCATTCTCCAGCAAATTGCCATTAATTGTAGTAAGGGATGACCTGCCCTGCCTTTTAGGTCACAACTGGTTCGCTGCGCTGCATCTCAATGTTTCTGGTGTCCATTCGACCGTTCCTGATGTGCCTGCCATGCTGGCCCGTGAGTTCGCAGATGTCTTTGATGACAAACTTGGTAAATATGCTGGGCACCCTATCTCCTTTAATTTGGACCCCCAAGTTACACCAATCCGCCTAAAACCTCGAAGGGTGCCGCTGGCGCTGCAGCCATGGGTCAATAGGGAATTAGATAAGCTTATAGCACAGGGAATATTGGTACCTGTAGACCATTCTAGTTGGGAGACACCAATAGTGATCCCCCTTAAGCAAGACAGGTCCATGAGGATTTGCGCTGATTTTAAGTGCACCCTTAATAAGGCGCTGCAGGCAAATCCGTATCCGGTCCCTGTGGTCCAACACTTGCTTCATTCCCTGGGACAGGGACAGGTATTCGCCAAATTAGATCTGGTGCAGGCCTATCAGCAGCTTCCAGTTGATGACAAGACTGCAATGGCCCAAACCATAGTCATGCATTGCGGCGCATTTAAATGTACGCGCCTTCAATTCGGGGTCTGCGTCGCTCCGGGGATATTTCGGAGCATAATGGAGAGATTGCTGCAAGGAATCCCCGGGGTGGTGCCATATTTTGACGACATTATTGTGTCAGCTACCAATCATCCGATCTCTCCAAGTTGGGGGCTGTTCTGACACGACTGCACAATGCTGGGCTCAAGCTCAGGAGGGACAAATTCACTATAGGGGTCTCCCGGGTAGAATTCCTGGGGTTTCTAATTGACGCACAAGCCATCCACCCCACACCGTCCAAGGTAGCAGCCATTAAGCAGGCCCCGACCCCTACCAACAAATCTGAGTTGCAGGCATTCTTAGGCCTCCTCAATTTTTACGTGGTGTTCCTGCCCCATAAAGCATTCCTGGCCGAGCCTCTGTATCGGTTCCTGGATTCCAAGGCGCCTTGGCATTGGGGGCGGGCTGCCGCTGCCTCGTTCCAAGCTGTCAAGGACACCCTGACTTCTCGGGCTGTCCTCGTTCAGTATGACGAACGCCTTCCGCTGTCCTTGACTTGTGACGCTTTGAGTCATATTTTTCCCAATGGCACGGAGCCCCATCATGTTCTACTCTCGCACATTATCTGCCCCTGAACGTAATTACAGCCAATTGGATCAGGAGACGCTAGCGGTCGTCGCTGGAACCAAATGATTCCATGACTACCTCTACGGTCACTTTTTCTGTCGTCACGGACCACAATCCTCTCCTAGGCTTGCTGGCCGGTGACCGCCAGACTCTGCAAATTCTGTCTCCCTGCATGTCCCGTTGGGCAGAGTTTTTGTCCGCCTATTCCTACCGGCTCCTGTATAAACCAGGCTCGGCCATTGGGCACGCAGATGCCCTTAGCCGCTGCCTGATCCCAGGCCCTGTCCTTGACCCTGCCCCAGCAGCCCCTTTAGCCTCTAGTTAAAGAGCTGCAGTCACCACTGTCCGCCTCGGACATTCGGGACTTCTCCAACTCCGACCCTATTCTTTCTCGAGTCCTTGATTGAGTTCGCAGGGGGTGGCCAAAGGGTCCAGTACCACCTGACCTCGCTGGGCCATTTCTAGGTGCACCTTCCTGGTGGTCATGGATGCTTATTCCAAGTGGGTGGAGCTAGCTCTGATGCATTCCACTACCACTGAGGCTGTAGTCAGGGTCCTAGAGGGGCTATTTGCAACCCATGGGTTGCCGGATATCTTAGTGACTGATAATGGGTCCCAGTTCACCGTGGCACCCTTCCAGATGTTTCTGGCCAAGTTGGGCATTCGCCATGTCACCATGGCCCTGTACCACCCGGCCGCTAATGGCTTGGTGGAACGGGCTGTGAGATCGGCCAAAAAAGTTTTAGGCCATTTGAACCACCCTGATTGGCATTACAAACTGAGCCAATACCTCCTGGCACAACATACGACGCCCTGCCCAGTCACCAAAGTCAGCCTGGCTGAATTACTCATGGGACGGAGGCTCCAGACACAGTTACACCGGCTGTACCCCTCATACGCCCCTGACATGCTCCAAGACACAAGCTCCAAAATCCGGACGTTTGCACCAGGGGATCTTGTCTATGTTCAAAACTATGGGTCGAGTGTCAAGTGGTTGCCTGGGTGTGTCGTCCAACTAACCGGGCCGTACTCTTATAGGGTCCAACTCGACAATGGAAGGGTGTGCCAAAGGCACATAAACCAACTCCGGTGGAGGATCGCATTTGAGGCCTTCCCACAAGCTGAGCCGATTCAGCCAACCCCTGGTGGCGTGATGACTCCTGACACCTCTCCAGCTACATCGGTCCCGGGTGACCTGACTACACCCAAACCATTCTCGTCGGCACCCTTACCTGGTCCTTCAGGTTCTTCTGATTCCATGCAGGTTCCGGCCACTGCCATGGCACAGACTCCTACAGTTCCGGAGCGCTATACTCCAGCTCCACCTCCAACTGTAGCTGCCCCTGAACTGAGGAGATCTGGGCAGAGCCGACGTCGGCCGACGTACCTGGTGGACTATGCATGCGCCATTCGGTTGGGAAGGAGTGTTAAGTCCTCACAATTACAACCGCCGCCAAAGTCTTCCTTGTTGTTGCCCTGCTCTGATTGGGTTAGACGCGAGCAGGCAGCTAGCGGGAAAACGCTACGTTCTGATTGGGTTCCGCCGATCTGACAGCCCCTATTTAAGCAGCTGTCAGACGGCAACCAGTTGTCAAACAGTATACGCATGCGCACTGAGTTGCCTTGTTCAAGCGTTCCTTTCATTAACAATAAAGTGTTGTGTTCGGATAGCCAAGCCTCCTCATTCTTGCCTAGTTCTCCAAATGGAACAGACCTAGAGTCATTTCATTCCCACAAATGGTCTAAGTCCAACCCTTCTTGAGTTCCATTGACCTTGATCTGGCACCAATTTAATATTGAACTTCAATTGATTAGAAACTGATGTATAGGCGTGAGCAATAAATCTTGTGAACTGCAACTGAACACATGGCCCTGATTCTTTGCACGTGACAGAAAGTCATGTGAGAACGGAACAGGATTTTCCTCAGTTTTTGGAGGCTACAGAGGCTGTGGAAGAGCATTCTCTGAAGCTGCTTCAAGAACGAAGGCCTCATGTGACCCAGAACAGCCTCAAGTAGGCCTCAGGGGCCTGTCAACAGAAAGACAACACCACTGAAGATAAGTGGCACATGGCAAATCCTGGGGAGCCCTAAACTGACAATTGTGTCATTCCTCAAAGCTTGCATTCCTTGGGAATGGCAGGAAATGGCCTTTTTCAAGGGCGGCAGTGGCCTGGGCTGAAGTTGAGACCTGGACCTCTACTTCAGCCCCAGCCTCAGCATTGCCCCCAACTGCCACTCTTCACTGTTTGGGCAGAGGGAGATAAAGAATTCTCTCTCTTTTGTTTGATGAGAGAGAAAAATAAAGAGCAGTGGCAGACTAAAGTTAGATATTTTCTGAATTTTTGAGCCTAAAAGGTTTGCTATCACTGTCTTAGTCTGTTGTTGTTAGTTGCAAAGTCATGTCTGACCCATTGCGACCCCATGGACAACGTTCCTCCAAACTTCTTTTCCTCTGGAGTCCATTTAAGCTCACTGACTGCTTCAGTGACTCCTTCTAGCCACCTCGCTTTCTGCCGTCCCCTTCTTCTTTTGCCCTCATTAGGTGGCCAAAATATTTGAGTTTCATCTTCAGGATCTGGCCTTCTAAAGAGCAGTCATTGTTGATCTCCTCTAGAACTGACCAGATTGATCGCCTTGCAGTCCAAGGGACTCGCAAGAGCCTTCTCCAGCACCAGAGTTCAAAGGTTCTTTGGCGCTCAGCCTTTTTTTATGGTCCAACTTTCACAGCCATACATTGCAGCTGGGAAAACCATAGCCTTGACTATACGCATCTTTGTTGGCAGGGTGATGTCTCTGCTTTTTAGTATGGTGTCTAGATTTGCCATAGCTTTCCTCCCCAGGAGCAAGCGTCTTTTGATTTCTTGGCTACAGTCCCCATCTGCGGTGATCTTGGAGCCCAGGAAAATAAAATCTGTCACTATCTCCATTCTTCCCCATCTATTTGCCAGGCATTGAGAGGGCCGGATGCCATGGTCTTAGTTTTCTTAATATTGACTTTCAAGTCAACTTTTGCTGTATAATAGTGTATATTGGGTGGGCAACTATGCCCCTTTATGACTAGCAGACTTCAATTCCCAGAATTCCTAAGCCACTATTGCTGGCTCAGGTATTCTGGGAGTTGAAGTCCACAGGCCATAAAGGCATCATAGTTTGCCCATCCATGGTATATATAATACAGCACAGGGACATTTGCTTGAAAGCTCTGAATTTGGACATATTTATTTCACTCTCATCATCCTATTGGTTTTCTATGATTTTGATGCTGATAGCCAAATTGGCTCGAGATTCTACCTTGGCACGCCCTCTCCAATAAGCAAGTGACTATTTATACAATTTATTAGAGTACTTTGACAAAAAGGATCTCACTTCAAAAACGAGGGAACCTTGGCCAAAGCCTCAGTCTTTCCTTTATACTCAGGAGAGCAGAAAAAAGTATAAAGGTTGATTGGATGGAAAAAGTCATCCTGCCCAGTTACATCAGAGAGATGGGCCGATCGTTAAACATTCCATAATATTAAGTATGATCATTTGACGGAGCATTGCATTAGAAGTAGAAAAATAAAAAAATAAAAAGATTGGGGAAAGGCATCATAAAATCACATAGAGTCTGTTGTGAAACAATACAGTGGCAATCATCTGAAAGCACACATAATTGAATAATCCTTTATTATTCGACCTGAGAAAGTCAAGAAACGGCGTAAAATGGGGCAAAATTCACTTAATAAGTGTCTTGCTTGTGGAACGAAAATTTTGGGCTCAGTTGTGGTTGTAAATCAAGGACTACCTGTATTGATCCAGAAACGTAAATATCTTGGGTTAATACAGTAAACTCATATCAAACTTGGAGAGCCCCTTCAAGACATTCTCCAAGTGGAGCCTAGGAGTCGCTTAGCAGCCACATTGTTGGCAGGCAACTCATCAGAAGAGCATCTGTTTCAAATTTATCGGTCTCTGTTGTCCTGCTCGCCCGTCACACATTCCAGATCTTGCTGCTCTACTCTGTAGAGCTCTTTACCAACTGCAGCCCCAGCTGAGCCTTCTCCCAGAGGCCTCAGTAACACCTTAGGCCAGTCTGCCCCAATGGACTGAAGAGCAGGTGCTAAGCGAGCTCTAGATAGTGAAGTAATTCTCTTCCGCATCCCAGAACACACACACGGGCATGTAGGGTGCCACATTGCAGCTTTCCCATTACACAGCCCCTCATTAGTGTGATGTCTTTGAAGTAATTGTAATGAGGGGGTTTGTGTGGTGTCCACAACAAAAGATTGTTACTCTAATTGTATTAAGACTGGAGGTTGACGGACTGTTGTAAGTCAGGCTCTGGCGCTGCAGAAGGAGAATGCCTCAAAGAAAAGGTTGGATTTCTCTGGATTTTCTGAGATGAACTGCTTTCCTTTCCTATTTTTCAACGCTTTTGCCGTATTCTTTTTTTAAAACACTTTTAAAAAACAATTTAGAGAAGATTTGATTGGATCTTCATTACATAATAAGATATCTAAGAGTACAAACTTAACTATTCCCAGCTGGCACAATAGCTATTTGTGTCTAATTGCTTTGGGTTTTCCTTTTGCTTTGTATTTAAGTGAGGTCTACAAATGTAATTTTTGGTAAGTAAAGATGAAATAATTGACTCATCTCCCTGCCTGATTGGGTCCTTCAGAGTTACAAGAAAGCATAAGCAGTTGTCAAAAGAGCAGAAAAAATGAGGTCAGGATGTCTATTTTACTCTGGCCAGGTCGTGACCTAAGCCTGTGTCCACTACTCTCAATCCCCATAAGGCAGGAGACTCGCATTGAGCCTGTGTGTGTGGAAGAAACCCTTCCCACTGAGAATGTAATTAAAGGAGCTTGAAGCCAGAGGGGCAAACTTTGCATTCTCTGGGGCTCATTTTATTCTATCTTTGATTAATGAGGTTGGGTGGAGTTAATGAAACAGAGTTTAAAGGAGTGAGTGGCTCAAGCTGATACATCTTCTTTCTCTTGGGGACTTGCTAAGGGGTACAGGCAGCCATTGTGATCTGGGGGTGGGGGTGAGGATCAGGTGCTGCTTCTATCTACTTAGTTCATTTATGCAGAGAATTATCTCCAGTGGTATTTTTCCTGTTCCTCTGAGCAGACAGAACTAATCTCTCTAGGTGTATAACTGGGAAGAACTAGTGGTAGTTTCTTGACCATATCAGGCCAGTGATGTTTTGCATTCCCTGAGGGCTTGCCTTGCCCATATCTAAAATTCCCCCTTACCTTTGAGAAGAAAAGAAATGTCAGAAGCTCTTTTCAACTCAAGTCATCAAAGTACAGATCAAGAGAGGATGTTCTCATCTACCATGGAAGGTCTCCTAAAGGATGAGACATCCTACAGTCGATCTAGAAAGAGATTCTTCTATCAGAAATGGAAAGGAAGAGTTTATTTATTTATTTATTTATATTAAATTTATAGACCGCCCTTCTCCCTGAGGACTCAGGGCGGTGTACAGTTGGAATTAAAAAACACAATATAAACAATAAGAACAATTAAAAATAGAATAATAAATTTCGGCTCAAATTAAAAATACCAATCCCCATAAAATTTAAAATACTGCTTAAGCCAGCCCGGCTTGTTTGAAGAGGTAAGTTTTCAGGGCACGACGGAAGGCACTGAGATTTGATACATTATGCTGTGAATTTTTAAAATTGATCAGCTTTGTTCATATTAGCTTTTAGTATGGTCTAGAAAAACCATATTCCATTATTTTCTGGATTAGTTACTGACTGAGCAAATACACTAGAATCTCATATTTACTCCTGAAAAGTTAGGTTTAAAATGTGTTTTGGTTTCTGTCTATACAGACAAATTCTATATGAGTTGCGCAATTGGTAGAAAACCAAAACCAATAGATTTTTCCTAAGAAAATGTTGAGTATACATACAATCTATATTTTTACACTTTTAAGGTCGCTTCTCTCTCTCTCTCTCTCTCTCTCTCTCTCTCTCTCTCACACACACACACACACACACACACACACACACACACACACACACGAGGCTTCCTTCTAGCCTAGCCAAAGACAAGAGAAGAACACCTTTTGTTCTTCCTCCATCTCTCCCCTTGTACATCTACAGGTAGTTCTTATTTAGTGACCACAATTGGAACCAGCTACTCAGTTGTTAAGTGATCTGGGCACTAAGTGCTTATGATGTCGCTACAACTTTCCTTTGCTTTATAGACATGCGAAGGCTGTAAATGTGATATTTTATTGTAAAAATACTGTAGCTGCCTATGGTTGCTAAACAATCAATAAATGAGGACTACTATGTAGTTGCAGCCTTAACAGCTCCAATTTCAAAAATTGCAGGTAGCACTACTTCTGACATGAGAAAGCTTTTTCCAATAAAAGTGAATAATATTCGGTGAGAAGTACAAACAGATTTAATGTCCTAATAAAATATGCTTGTGTTATCAAAGCAGAAAACCATTGTAAACTTCTTTTTGGAGGCCATTCAGTGGTGGGTTCCTCCCAGTTCGGCCCGGTTCTCCCAAGCCGGTAGCGGTGACGATATGATGTCACCGAATTGATTCTGCCCCCCCGTCCCCCTTACCCACCTCCGCGTTATTCTTATTTTGGCCCCACCCCCAATCTATTGCTGCCTCCCGAGTCCCAGCTGATGGCTAGAGGGAAAAAAACTGTTTAAACTCTTTCCACCGGGCTTCAAAAGGCCGCCCTACAGCTGACCAGTGTTAAAAGAAAATAAATGGGTAGACCAGTGCCTGCAAAAATACATGAGTAGATCAGTGCCAGCAAAAATACATGAGTAGATCAGAGCCTGCAAAAATAAATGGGTAGATCGGTACAGCAGTTAACAGGCAGTTAAAAGCGTGGTAGACCAGTACCTCTGCTCCTAAATAATTCTATAAATAATTCAATCCTAAATAATTGTCACATGACCATCAAGACATGCCCACAAAATAAGCTACGCCCACAGAACCAGTAGTAAAAAATTTTTAGACCCATCCCTGAGGCCATCCCTTAAATTTTATTTAGCTTATGATGAGAACATAAGAGAAGTAAGCATATAGAACAGAACAGAACAGAACAGAATAGAATAGAATTCTTTATTGGCCAAGTGTGATTGGACACACAAGGAATTTGTCTTGGTGCATACACTCTCATAAAATAAAAGATACGTTCATTAAGAATCCTAAGGTACAACACTTAATGATAGTTATAGGTTATAAATAAGCAATCAGAAAACAATATCAATATAAATCGTAAGGATACCAGCAACAAGGTTACAGTCATACAGTCGTAAGTGGGAGGAGAAGGGTGATGGGAACGATGAGAAGATTAATAGTAGCGCAGACTTAGTAAATAGTTTGACAATGTTGAGGGAATTATTTGTTTAGCAGAGTGATGGCGTTCGAGAAAAAACTGTCCTTGTGTCTAATTGTTCTGGTGTGCAGTGCTCTATAGTGTCGTTTTGAGGGTAGGATTGAAACAGTTTATGTCCAGGATGCGAGGGGTCTGTAGATATTTTCACAGCCCTCTTTTTGACTCGTGCAGTATACAGGTCCTCCATGGAAGGCAGGTTGGTAGCCATTGTTTTTTCTGCAGTTCTAATTATCCTCTGAAGTCTGGGTCTGTCTTGTTGGGTTGCAGAACCAAACCAGATAGTTATAGAGGTGCAGATGACAGACTTAATAATCCCTCTGTAGAACTGGTTCAGCAGCTCCTTGGTCAGTTTGAACAAAAGAGAAGTAAGCCTATACACACAATCCATGTAATTGTATAAAAAATACTTTCAGATTTGCTGAAAATTAATGATTGGCTGCATCATGTTGACAATTGAAAAACTAAGGGCAATTCTTATGTCTTTAGGAGAATTATAGACATTCAAAGCCATTTCATTACGAAAACCGAAGCTCCTGAAATCCTTCTGATTACAAATGCAGCTTCTCACAATGAAGAGAGAATCAATAACACCCCACACTTCATGTTAAGTCTTTTCAATTTTAAATTTCTGGCACTGGATGCCTGGAAGAAAAAGTATTATATAAACTTTAAAAAGGGGGGTTAATTTCTCAATTCCAAAGCTTTTAACTTTGTTTCTTATTAATGATAGCATCTAAAGCAGCAAATATAAGGAACAAATCTTAATACAATAGCTTTGGGGAAAAAATCAAGCTGAAGAGGAAGTGAATTAAAAATGGGTATTTGATAAGGGTCAATGAAAAGGTTTTACCTTCTTAAGAAAGTCAGAGTTATTCTCTGATTTCCAAATGTCTGCATCAAAGCACAGCATTGTCTCATCTCTCATCTTTTCTCATCTTTCCTACTATCTTCTCCTATTGGTTTCTTATGATAAATCAATTATTGTTTGTAACTTATAATTAACGATTGTAACTATGATTTGAGAATCATAGTTTTTTTATTAATTAATTAAATTAAAGAATTGAAGCCTTTGAACCATGGTGCTGGAGAAGACTCCTGCTAGTCCCTTGGACTGCAAGGCAATCAAACCGGTCAGTCCTTAGAGATCAACCCTGACTGCTCTTTAGAAGGCCAGATCCTGAAGATGAAACTCAAATACTTTGGCCACCTAATGAGAAGGAAGGACTCACTGGAGAAGAGGCTAATGTTGGGAAAGATTGAGGGCAAAAGAAGAAAGGGACGACAGAGAATGAAGTGGCTGGATGAAGTCACTGAAGCAGTAGGCGTGAGCTTAAATGGACTCCAGAGGATGGTAGAGGACAGAAAAACCTGGAGGAATGTTGTCCATGTGGTCGCGATGGGTCGGACATGACTTTGCAACTAACAACAACAACTATGATTATGACCTATGACCTATTTCTTGCTGTTTTATATGTGCACTATGAGTTTATGCACCGGAGATGAATTCCATGTGTGTCTGATTACATTTGGCCAATAAAGCTGTTCTGTTCTGTTCTGTTCTGTTCTGTTCTGTTCTGTTCTGTTCTGTTCTGTTCTGTTCTGTTCTGTTCTGTTCTGTTCTGTTGTATTCCCCTACCGTACTCTACCCTACCCTACCCTACCCTACCCTACCCTATTCTATTCTTAATAAAATATGGGAAAACATTGACTACCGTAAATGATCAATGGTTTTAATAGTCTTTGGATATTACATAAAAATTAAAATTAAATGAGTACCAAAGAACATCTCATGCTCCATTCAGTAGCCTGCAATAAGAAAAAAAATGCTTTTTGAATGTATACTTTTGACATTTGAAAGGAGGACAAAGAGAGGACAATCTTCAGCAAAGTTGGTAGACTCAGTTGCAGTAGCAACTGGACATTGGAAAATCTGAAGGATTTGGGAGAGAGAGACAAAATAGGCAGAATATCTATGTGGTCACTAAGAGATGACACCAGCTTGATAGATAAAATTACCATTGACATAGTATTAATTAATTTGCTTCTTTTGGTTTAAAGAACCAAAACCTATGAATTTTAGTTATTTATTATTACGGGTGTGTGCATGTGTGTGTGAGTGTAAGCCACTTATTTGAATAGTTGGCTCAACATAAATGCATTTTACAACCCTTGGAAAGAATCTTGGAGGTCTTTTGTCTGAAATGTTACAAGGTTTCCTACTTGAGCAGGGGGTTGGGCAAGAAGACCTCTAAGGCAGTGGTGGAATTCAATTTTTTTTACTACCGGTTCTGTGGGGCGTGGCTTTGTGGGCATGGCAGGGGAAGGATACTGCAAAATCCCCATTCCCACCCCATTCCAGGGGAAGGATACTGCAAAATCCCCATTCCCACCCCACTCTGGGGCCAGCCAGAGGTGGTATCTGCCGGTTCTCCGAATTACTCAAAATTTCCGCTACCGGTTCTCCAGAACCTGTCAGAACCTGCTGAATTTCACCCCTGTTCAATTTCACCCCTGCTCTAAGGTCTCTTCCAACTCTGTTATTCTGTTCTAAATGCATTTTAAAAACATCCCTAGAATCCAAACTATTAAAAATATTAAATGTTTAAAAGTTACAGTGCCTGAAGAACTAGTAGTTCCAAGGGAAATGATTTTAATAACTGTTTTATCCTTACTAGTATTTCTGTTTGTTGCTTTAATATCATTTACCATAAAAGCAAGGTAGATATTTAACAAAGTGAAATCATTTACATTTTATTGATTTGTTACCAGTTGGCAACTAGGCATTTGAAGTCCAGCTCATATTAGAAGCTCTAATAAAGGGATTTGCTCTCTATGACTCTGTTGTCACTAATTTGCTTTTGAAACCACTAAGGAAGGTTTTGTTTTATGACTGAAATATATTCTGTAAATTTTACATTGTAGACTTAAAAACTCTTCTACATCTAGGGGCCATACCATGGATAGTTTTTCCCCTTTCTTAGAGAAGAAAAAGAAGAAGAAGAAGAAGAAGAAGAAGAAGAAGAAGAAGAAGAAGAAGAAGAAGAAGAAGAAGAAGAAAGAGAGAGAGAGAGAGAGAGA
>WNWU01000047.1:1813029-1887816 GCA_012654045.1 Ptyas mucosa | reverse complement strand
CAGGTATACATTCCATCATATCGTCTTTGGAATGAACCCACAGTTAAGTTGGGTATGCTTTTATTTTGCTTTTGAAGAATGATATTTTATATGCCACCATTTAATATTATGGATAGAGATTTGAAAAAAATTGATTGCACTTAAGAGAAAAGGTGACAGTTGCATTCCAATCTCTCCCAAATTAATTTCATTATTTGAATCTCTTCCAAGTTAGTATCTGTTGCAAAGAAACCAAGCCAATACATTTCTATCTGGGGCACCGAATTCCTTTAGGTTGTCATGGAAAGTATTGATATTACTAATGAGCAGCCCCCAGTCATGTTCCTACACTTTTTCTGTTGCCATGTTTGTGTTGGGAGGCTGCTTCAGCTGCCAGCTCTATTCCTGTTGTCCTTCTAAATACAATAATAAATTAAAGATACTCTATGAAAAAATAGAGAATTTCAGTTCTTGTCTCAGGTTGCTTCATTCTAGCAAGCAGGAACACAACGTTACTGATTAAAACGGATAATCAGTTTTGTCCAATGCCTTCTACACAACAGCAATAAAGTTGACCAAAATCATGTTAATCACAATTGCTGCATATTGGATTTATGTAAATATATCATCTGGAGAAAAGTAATGAAATTCCCTCTGCATAAAAGTAATGATTTATAAATGTTCTCTTTATTTAGAATTGTGTGTATGTATAAAAGTCCATTCCCACAGCAGAGGAAAAGCCTGCATGAAGTAATTGATAATATTATATTAATGAGATACTTTTTTATAACAAAATTTATATTATGATCAGACTACTAATTTTGAGGAAGCAACTTAAATGGATGGTGAATTGGTTGCTTTATCATGACTATGTAATATACTGAATTAAATGTAATGAGAAAGTGCTTCTTACAGGAAGGAATCTGTTGGAAAACAAAAATTGTGGCATTGTGCTTTGGAATTGCATGATGTTCTTTCCCACCATAAATATTGTGACCTACAGGTATTACTAAAGCAGTGAAAGTGATTTTATTTGAAACATAGCTAAATGAGTTGACAATAATCTTGCTGATTAAGGAAATTCTAAGACTTTTTTTTTGTTACATTGCCTAGAATCTTCATTAATTCATCCAATTTTATTATGACAGGAACGTTCTCTGCTGAATAAAATATAGACAGTCTTTTGCTAGCAAAGGATGGAATTTTTCTCTTCCTGTCCTCAGATGTCAAGATATATTTCATAGTATATATTATATTTTTTTTTGTTTTTTTAAAAAATATTTTTGAGTATTTTACATTTTTAAAACCAAACACACAATAGCAAAAGAAAACAAGAGAAAAAAAAACACATAAACTTCCATCAAACGTTAAAATACTATACTAAAAACAGATATATACAATTTTACAACTTTCTGCATCGACTTTTGTCTTTACTCTTAATTTTTATCATCCCGCTCCTTCTCTTTATTTTTAAATATTCATAATTAACCTTTTTGTAAGCAGGGTCGTTATTTACATTTATATCCAGTATATTAATATCAAATTTCACTTTATATTATTTCTTAATTTGATTTCTGTTTTCTAACCATGTATAGAACCTGTTCCACACTTTGTAATAATCCGAGTCATCTCTTCCTTTGATCTCCATCGTTAATTTGTCCATTTCGGCACATTCGACGATTTTTTAAATTATTGTTTCTTCTGATGGTGTATTGGTCGACTTCCACATTTGTGCTAGAGTAATTCTGGCCATATTTGTATGTGAATACACACCCATAGGTAAAAAGACCAAAAACCACTGAATTTGTAAATGTTTTGCTAGAATAGAATGGCATTTTGCCCAGGAGTTTGAAGTCTCAGGTTCTTTTATAGACAGATAAATGTTCTCGTGTCTTTTATTTGATTATGGTTTATGATAAATTCCCCCCAATGCATTCTTTTATTTCTTTATTAGTGTGTGTGTGCCCTTTTGTGCACACATGCCTTTATTTTAAAAATACATGGCAGTTTGGGAAACATGCTATCCATACAGTATGTCCTACCAAAAAGAGGAAGGGTGGAAATGTATATTATTTTGAGCTTAGAATGAGAAGGTGGTGAAGCTTTAGATTAGAATCTGAAAATTAGCCAGCCCACTCTAGAGGAATAGAGTCCTTTGTGGTGGCATGGCTCATTTCAAAGATGGCTTTTCATGCCGCTGGCAGGAGGCACAGATCCAGCTGCTTCTCAAAGGACAGCAGGAAGTGACAGCCTCCTTGTTTCCACTGGTGGGTGAGGCTTGGTGAAAAATTCCACCTTTGAAAGCAGAAAGATCATCTGCAGACAAGGGAGGGATCTAACGTGGCTTCTTTGGAGCTATCAGCATGGGCTGTGCTGGTTTTCTGTTGGGTGTAGGGTGTGCATTGAAACCTCGGCCACATGTAGAATGCTAACTTAAAATTCAAATTAAATAAGGATAATTAACAATTAACAAAAAGCTAAGCAGACAAGTAATTAGATATTCCCTGACTAGTATTTACTGTAATTTCATGACCCATTCATAATTAACCTCAGACTGTAAAGTATATTGATGAGAAGGCGAGGTATGAACTTGTATTAACAGTGACAGAATAATCTGCCAATTAAATTGCATTTCATTCAGGCTTAGAGAAGCAAAAACTGTAATGGATTTTTATTATCTTCCCATACTTTCCTATGCTTGGCACGTGCCACAAGCAAGATTAGGAGTTGATGAAAGGAATAACGATAAAAAAAAAACCCTGCCTGGTATCTCTAGCAAGGGGGAGAAAAAAGTAATATTAAAGAAGGTTTAAAGAAAAACAATAAAAATGTTAAACAGATTTATGCTGCATTGTATTGGTAACACATTCAGAATAGGTTCAATGCACACATCCTAAATTTTAACCTTTTCTCAATATTAAGTACATAGCTGAGCTTCTAGTGCAGAGTTTCAGCAAGAATCTAAAAGATAACTTAGAAGATGTTATTCATATCTTTTGAAATTTATGTGCCATAATGTGAAAACATTCCTCAGTAGTATCTCAGTGATGTCAAAGTGCAGCATTCCAATATGGTAATACCAAAATAATTTCTTATTTTTTTCTATTTGTGATTCTTTGCTTTTTTTTCTTCATTTCACTCTTTAGAGAAATAAAATAACATGCAAAATATTTTAAAAGTTCTTTCTTTCCAGGAAGCCACGTTGTCCAAGCAAAAGATGGCTTAAATAGTGTTTTCCAGCCAAGTTCCTAGAAATGGTTCTTTCTTTTTTGTAGATGTTCAGATTATATATTCTGGCTTCCCCTTTCTCCATTGTGTATTCTATGTAGCAGTTGAAGACAAATTCTGCTCTGCTATTTATGATACCCTGTATTTCTTTTTATCAGTTGAAATATTAAATCTATATGCTGTTTTTCCATTATTAGATTCTTAGGGCAGCTTATAGCAATATTTACTTCTTACCACTCTAAGATTTCTCATTATTGCAGGTTAGAGTTGCTGCACCATCTGTTTCTTCCAATAGTTTCATTACTAACTAACATTAATTAAGGAAGTCTGCATGATTATGTTATGACCTCCAAAATAGTCTCCATAACTGTATGTCCTACAAACAGCTGCTTTCTTCAAGCATTATCCTTTCACAGCAGTCTACAGAATAAGCCAAAGTATGTTTGTTCAGATAAAACTTTCACAATTATTTACTTCTATATAAATATGCTTTGGGCTTCAATGGTGTGATTGAGGGTAAACGCTACTGAAGCCAGTGGTCATTGGTTTTCAATGTGCTACTAGATGCAGTTCAAGGAGCTGGTAGTTACCTATAAAGCTCTTTGTGGCATAGGATATGGTTCTTTGCAGAACTGCCTGGTTGTTCTACCCATCCCACTGAACCCAGCTGGAGAAGCATGTTATGGGTCACACGAGTTACAGAATGTCATCTTGCAGGACTCAGGAAGTAATTGAGATTAGATTAGTCCAGACCCTACTAACTTTTTGAAAAACTTTTAAGACATGAATAGTTGTCCAAGCATGGGCCTTGCAAATTTGGTGCAATGTGATTAATATTTGTTTAGATTGGTTTAGCTTTTCAGTTGTTGTACATGTTTCAGTTGATTGTATTTTCCTTAACTGTTTGAAGCCTATCAGAGTCACTATGGTGAGATGGATTTCTATGGAAGTCAACAAAAATAAATAAATAAACGACAGCTTACATAACTGAACAAAGTATGCATTGAGTGAAATTAAGCCTCACATATTGGAAACCAAATATAAGCATAAGAACAGGTCTTCTCTTTCTTGACTGTTTTTGAAACTGTCAAATGGCTCGTGTCCTTGGAAGCCTCCTTTGTCTCAGTATGGACGTCAGAACTTCTCTCCCTAATTCTGAATGTTGGATGCCCTCACATTGCTCAGTCTCTGCCATGTGGTCACTGCTGTTATTTCCTTTCCAAGTTATAGGAGTCATAAAATTATACACCAAAGGGAAACCAGTACAGCAGATGTCACCTCCCTAATTCCCTCAAGTTTCAAACTTGGCTGTGATCGGTGGCATAAACAGACGCATCACTATTCATGTATCAGCTAAGAACAGAGACACGCAATCGTCATTAAGGTGCTGCTCTAAAACTTTCTAAAACCTTTACTGGCTTGCATTGTCATTAGATTTATATTTTAAATACATACACAGACATCACACGCAGACATAAAGAGATAGAGATAAAAATTGAGACAGAGAGGGAGAGAGAGAGAGTGAAAGAGATAAAGATGAATATAGAAATGGGATAGAGATAGAGAGGTAGAGGTGGAGGTGGAGGTGGAGAGAGAGAGAGAGGGAGGGAGGGAGAGAGCGAGAGAGGGGGGGGATTACATTTGTTACATACTGGAATCAAACATCATTTATAATATTGACATTTATTACATATTAGTCAGCTCAAGGGCTGATTATTTGAAGAAGAAAAACGCTCAGAAGTCTCATTGTCCCCTAAACTTACACTGCATTTTTATTATTATTCCAGCCAGCCTGGCATAGGTTAGTAGCTATTATGAAGTCTACAAAAGTGAATTAAGATGCATCAATGAGTAACTATTTTAAAGGGATCTTTATTGAGTGTTGGGTGAGAAACTGAAAGTTGGCTCTTCTGGCAATAGTTGAAGAAAAGTGAACTTAGCCAGTGATGTCTTGATTGATGGGCATCTTTTATAGACGACCTTTGATGAGGAAGGAATGATTGTCTTAATAGGCTAATTATCTTCAGAGAATAATGCCTATCCCATTTGTGTAGCAAAATGACAAGGTAGATTGAGTTCTTGCCATTTTTACAGATGATAGATAACATCACTCTCTTGTGAAAACAGCAGAAAAACTAAGAGAGCAAAAGTGTCAGTTGGGCAAGAACATCTGCTTTCTATATAGAGTGATTTTTTTAAAAAAAACCTAATAAAAATAACTGAAGGAATAAATCCCACTTGCAATCTTCTTCACTTCTGAATTCTATCACTTCATTCTTCTGCATGCCTAACATTCTCTTTGTTGGGTCTGTTTGCAGGGCTAATTTAATTGTAAGTTTTCCAAATCCCAAAGCTGTCTTTCCTTCTAGACTTCCAAGGGCAGCACCTGAGGGAGGAGACCGTCCTATTCACTTTGGAGCATACATTTTTTTAAACAAACCAACAAACAAAGATATACTTAACCACAACTCCAGCACGGGAAGAATCTCTATCCCAGGGCCCAAGATTAGTGAGTGAGCCCATAGTCCCTTGGCACTTACCATTCCAGCTGCCCTCAGTATGAATTGCTTATCTTTGGACAATAGGACACAGACACTATAATTTGGTGTGTGATCATTGACACGCCCCCTCCTTTGTCTTCCTTTCAAAGCCAATATACTAGGCCCAGATGGGTTAATACATAATGCAAACGCGCAAGTAATTGGTTGCCTTTGTGTAGCAGTCAGTCATAGCTCACTGTCCCTCTGATCCACTATTAGTGGTCATGCAAACACTCCTTCCACCTAATTAAGCACAGCTTTGAAATCTCCCTTCCCAATGATGTTTCCCTCCCAAGCTAGAGATTCACACATGAGCCCCTACCTGTTAAACCTACTATCTCACACTCTTCTGGGACAAAACATCCCCAGCCTTACCCAGGTGACCAAGCTGCTGGGGATGTTAGGACCTAAAGGGAGGGTGGAGTGATGAATGATCTGCAGCAAAGTCTAGATTAAAGAGCTGAAAATGGGATGTTAATAAACCCCAAGTCACTAATTTAGAGAACACATGCTCTCCAGGCTAAACCCAGTGCTTGAAACAATGAGAAGGGATAGACAAGGCATTAGGTAGGCAGCCATCTTTTCAAAGTCGGCATTTTTTGGTGTTCTGGAAATGTGCAGGACAGTCCAGGTGTTGTGGTATGTTAACTACTTCACCTGAACATTTCATTCATGATTCCAATCCTGGCAACTTCTGGACAAGCTATCAGCCATTTGCTTATATATTTAGCTTTCCTTTCTGCTTTGAAGAGTCTGAATTGCAAATGGAATAAAGACAGTGGAGTTACAGCTGAAGACAAAGCTGTCTTGAAACATTCCTTAAAGTTCATATTGAGGACAATTGGTTGTAAAATAAAAGACACGTTTTGAGGCACTGCATGCATTTTTTGTAAGCAATTCATGGCAGTGTTTAAAGCAGGGATAAAGTGAATGAAAATTGGGATTTAGTGACAGATCCCAGGGTGATTTGTAGAAGAGTCAAACAAAGGCAATAGTTTAAAAGTGCTTTTTCTACCGCGAAAGTGTTTGGAGGTGGTGAAGGAATGAAGTAGTAAAAGAATATTGACATTTTAAAAATGTATTCAGATTTAAAAGAAGAAATCTCATGAATCTTTATAAACAGAATACTTTATAGGAAAAGTGCCACCTTTGAAAAGCTCAGTTTGAGTAATTCTGATCCTCACATAATGGCAGAGCCAAGCAAGAGCATCTAAAGTTGGCTTAACTGAAGGACAAAAGAATTTTTTTTTCCGCTTCTGTATTGTTTCCATTAATTTGAGTCATAGATTCTGGTTGGCAGAAAGTTTTATCCCTCTGAGAAACTGAGGGTACTGCATTTAGCTCCCAATCATTAATCCGAAAACAAATAACAAAAGATACAGAGAATCCATTCGATTGTGGTGTGATGCAAACTGAGTGAATGAATGAACAAGATGTAACAAGGGATCTGATTCTAAACCAGGGATGAAATGCTCCCAGTTTGGACCGGATCGCCCGATCCGGTAGCAATGGCGGCGGGTGGTTCGGAGAACCGGTGGCAAAAATTCCTGCCCCCTCCCATGCCCAGCTGAGCCACGTGATCATCAGAGGCCAAAAAAATGCTTTTAAAAGTAAAAAAAAAGCCTCTGATAATCGTGCGGCTCAGCTGGGATCATCAGAGCCTTATAAAAGCATTTTTTCTACAACCTCTTTGGCCGAAGAGGTTGTAAAAAAATGCTTTTAAAAGAAAAAAAAAAGTTGGCCACGCCCACCCAGTCACATTACACCCCTCACCAAGCCACGCCCACAGAACTGGTAGTAACAAATTTTACATTTCACCACTGTTCTAAACTCTTAGGCTTCTCATTGGATTATAATATCTTAGAATGGGTGGGACATTTGCAGATGGTGCCCTGCTGTCTTATCAACAAACTTCAGATGAACATCTGAGGTTTGCAGATGGTAATTGTTAGATCAGGCGCAGGAAAGAAGACAAGACCAGCGGGGTCTGTTCAACAAGTTTTATTCAGCTCTTAACTAAGTCAGAACAGACGAACGGCTGTGCTGCCGGAGCCCTTTTTATAGCGCTCCGGCAGACCAGCCGTCCAATGACAGCGGTTTAACTTTCCCGCCCGGAGGATTAACCAATCCCCGGCCGGATGTCCTTATAAGGACATAACACTCCTCCCCCCCTAGATGAAACATGGTTCAGCTCGTGTCAATCAACAAACGTAGTCACGCAGGTAGGCGGGACGTCTGGAAGCCCTGCTCGACCTGCGCAGTTCATTCTGTTCTCCGTCGTCCGTCTGGAAGGTGGCTGCTCCGGTGTCCTCCGACCCTCGCCCCTGGGATGCCTGCCGCTGGGTCGTTGAAGGTGCCGGCCCTGTCCGAGCGCCTCCGGCCTTGCTGCTGGGCTGCGAAGTGGTCGTTGCAGGTACCGGCTCCGGTGTGCCGCCTCCCGACCCGCTGTTGGAATATATCTGCTGGTCCGGTTGGTCTCTTCCCTGTCCTGGGTGCCGATCGTCGTGGGCCGGTAAGTCCCTTGGGTTATTTGTATTTTTTGCAAATTGTCCGTATCTTTTAGACTTGTGCTGGTCGACCCTGTCTGGGTGGTGCAGGTCGACCTGGTCGGGTCGTTGTTGCTTGGGACGGGGGTCAGCTGGACGGAAGATTTCAGACGGGCGGTGTAGTTCTTGCATGCAGGGGTGTCGTAGGCCTCCCTCACTGGGTCGTTGTTGGCCCTCTCGGTTGGGCATGTCCCGGTCTACTGGCGTTCCCTGGAGTTCCCTGCCGTCGGGGTGGCGTTGGGCCGCCTTGCCGGGGAGGCGTGAGTTTTTGTTGCCGTGGAGTCCCCTGTCTACTCGGCAGTTGCAGTACGGTAGCTGGTCTGCTGGCTGGCCGGTCATGTTGGGGTGGTACGGCCCTTCCTCGACTGGGTGTTGCAGGGCTACCTCACAAGGGTGGTGTTGTCCTGCCCTGCCCGGGTGTTGTTGTCCTACCTCGTCGGGGTGGTTTTGGCCTGCCTTGTAGGGGTGTTGTTGTCCTACCTCGTCAGGGTGGTTTTCGCCATCCCCTTCCCACCGCTTCCGGAGTTGGTCGATGTGACGTCTACAGACCACTCCATCTTGCAGTTCAATAGTGTAGGACTTCGGGCCGGTTGTGCTCTCGATTCTCCCTTTAAGCCATTTCGGCAGGCCGTGGAAATTAAGCGCGAAAACCGGATCTCCTGCAGAGAAGGCTCGGAGGGGGCGGCTCGCGGTTGCGGTGACCTCGGAGTGGTACAGGGGGTGAAGTCGGTCCAGGGGTGACCTCAGCTTCCTGCCCATCAGCATTTCGGCCGGGCTCTTTCTAGTGGTGGCATGCGGCGTAATATGCTGTATCAAGAGGAAGTTGTCGATCTTCTCTTGCCAATCGCCCGGCCCCATCCTGGCAAGGGCCTCTTTAGTGAACCTCACCATCCTCTCAGCTTGTCCGTTGCCAGCCGGTCTGTAGGGGGCAGAGAGGGCATGGCGAATGCCCAAACTGGCCAGGAACTCCTCCATTGGTTTCGAGGTCAGCTGCGGGCCGTTGTCGGAAACAAGGATGTCCGGCAGCCCGTGGGTAGCGAATAGTCGCCGGAGGGCTCTAATGGTGACTTCAGTAGTGATGGATGCCAGGGGAATGACCTCAAGCCACTTGGAAAATGCGTCCACCACTATTAGCAGGAACTTCCCTTGCATCGGGCCCGCAAAGTCTATATGTATTCGCGCCCACGGGTTGCTTGGTGTTTCCCATTCCGCAATAGGCGTTTGCGGAGGGGCGGGGCGGACTTCTTGGCACGGATCACATCTGGAGACCCAGTTCTCAATGTCTTTGTCCAGTGATGGCCACCAGACGTAGCTCCGTGCCAGTCCCTTCATGCGCACGATGCCAGGGTGCCCCTTGTGCAAAGTCTCCAATGTCTTTAGGCGCAAAGCCTGGGGAACCACAACCCTGTCACCCCACAGTAGGCAGCCCTTCATGGTTGACAGTTCCTGCTGCCTCTTTGCAAACGGCTTGAAGTCGTCGGTCAACGGTCCCGCAGGCCAGCCGCGCAGCACCCAAGACATCACTTGCTTCAAAGTCCGGTCTTTCTGGGTTAGTGCCGCGACGTCTGCGGATGTGACTGGGCAAGCCAGGTCGCCATCGATGTGATGCAGTCCCAGGGTGGGGGCAGGGTCCTCCACTAAGTCCTTTGACGGGCATCTGCTCAAGGCGTCAGCGTTGCTGATGTTACAGCCCGGCCTGTGGCAAAGTTCGTAAGAGTACCCGGCCAAAAAAATTGCCCAGCGTGTCATCCTGGGCGATGAATAGTTAGGTGTGGGCTTGCTTCCTGACAGAAGGCCCAGCAGGGGCTTGTGGTCTGTGATGACCGTGAACCTCCGTCCATATAAATACTCATGGAAGCGCTTGACGCCCGCAACGATGGCCAGGGCCTCTTTGTCCAGCTGGCTGTAATTTCTCTCGGCGCTGGACAGCGTCTTCGAGAAATAGGCGATGGGTGCTTCCTTCCCGTCCGGGAATTGATGACTGAGGACTGCTCCGATGCCGTAGGGGGATGCGTCGCAAGTCAATAGCAGGGGAAGTGTCTCGTGGTATTGGATGAGGACACTCTCGGAAGAAAGCAGGTTCTTGACAGCTCTGAATGCTGCTTCCTCTTCCTTCCCCCACCTCCAGGAAACCGCCTTCCCCAGCAAGCGATGGAGCGGTTCAGCCACGGAGGCTTTCTGTTTCAGGAAAACACTGTAAAAATTCAGTAGTCCCAGAAACGCCTGAAGCTCCGTCTTGTTTTGGGGGGCTGGAGCTTCATGGATAGCCCTAACCTTAGATTTAGTGGGGTGAATGCCGTTCTTATCAATGAGATAACCCAGGAACTCGACTTCCTGGACCCCGATGATGCACTTGTCCCTCCTGACCCTCAAACCCTTCTCCTTGAATCGCTGTAAAACCATGCGCAGTCGCTCAAGCAGTTGGGTTTTGGAGTGGCCGGAGATCAAGACATCATCGAAGTAAGGGACCGCCCCTGGAATGCCTTGAAGAAGGCGTTCCATAAATGATTGAAAAATACCTGGGGCTGCGCTGACCCCAAATTGGAGGCGCGTGCATTTAAAGGCCCCTCTATGGGTGACAATGGTTTGTGCCTCCGCAGTTTTTTCATCCACTGGCAATTGCTGGTAAGCTTGGGCCAGGTCCAATTTCGCGAATATTGATCCGCTCCCAAGTGAGTGCAGCAGATGTTGCACCACTGGAACCGGATATGCGCTCTGCTGGAGGGCCTTATTTATCGAACACTTATAGTCGGCGCAGATGCGCACAGACCCATCATGCTTCATCGGGGTCACAATGGGGGTCTCCCATGCAGCATGATCGATCGGTTCCAGGACCCCCTGGGCGACAAGCTTATCTATCTGGGCGTCGACCTTGGGCCTCAGGGCGAACGGAACCCTGCGGGGCTTAAGCCTAATTGGGGTGACATTTTTGTCCAAATTGAAGGAAATGGGTTTCCCCACAAATTTCCCCAGCTTACCATCGAAGACTTCCTTGAACTCTTCGATGATGGCGTCGAGTTCGTCCCTACGAATTTGGTGGATCCCGCTGATAGACAGCCCCAATGGCTCGAACCACTCCATCCCCAGCAGGCTCGGGCGGTTTCGCCCCACGACAGTGATGGGTAGGACGCCCTGGAAGTCGTGGTAGGTGACCCGGAGCGAAGTCCTCCCCAGGATCTCAACAGGGTTGCCGCCGAAATCGACAAGACGGGCCCGTAGGGGCTTGAGGTCTTTCCTCGAGATGCCCGGTTTCAGGCGCTTTAACTGGTGCCAGTCCATGATGGAGTAGTTCGATCCCGAATCAACCTCCATAGAGCAGGGTGTTCCCTCCACGATTACGGTGGCATGGAACTTTGCGGCCGCATCGTCAATGGTGTGGATGCCGGAGAACAGCTGCTCAGTTCTGACCGCCGCATAGCCGCCGCCTCGTTGCTGAGACCTGGTAGAGGACCGTTTGGATGGTCTCTGGTTGTCTTGCCGTTTCTCGCCCCAGCCGGGGGGAAACGGACCCGGGGTAGGTGCTTCGGCCCTGCAGGCTTCAGCGATGTGCCCCCGCTTGTTGCAGCGTCGGCAGATAGCGTCTCTCCAACGGCACTTGGCTCTGGCATGGCTTCCTTTGCAGCTGCCGCAGGGCTCGATCCGGGCGCCATCTTGTGTGCGCTCGCGACGGTTTTGGCGGGAAACCTTGTGAACGGCCATTTCGTCGTCGGAGCAGGAGCTGGCAGACGACTCCTCAGACGAGCTCTTGGGTTGGCGGTGCAATTTGTGCACCCCTTTAGCCCTACTCATGGCGGCAGCCGCCTTTTCTGAGATTTCGGCTGCGATTGCCTCCTCAACGACGTCTTTCAACGCAATCTTCTTTCGGCTGAGGAACTTACGTTGCAGTCCAATGTCCCTCATGCCGAAGACAATGCGGTCTCTGATGGCGTTCTCAACGTTGTCAAACTCGCAGTTTGACGCGAGTTGTCGCAGAGCTGCCACAAAGTCCTTGATGGGCTCCCCTTCCAACTGATTCCTTTGTTGAAAGGTGAATCTGTTGGCAATGGGAGTTCCAGTGGGAGCGTAGTGCTCCTTCAGCACGTCTTGCAGATCGGCCCAAGACATCTCCTCGATGTTCCTTGGGGATACGAGGTCGATGGCCATCTCCAGCACCTCGGAGCCGCAATGCGCTAGGAACAGGGCTCGTTTCCGTTCATCGGAGAGGTCTTGGTAGTTGTTTCCCCGCAGAAACTGGCGGAAACGAACCAGATAGGAGGTCCATTTCTCCACTCTGGGGTCGAATTTGGAGATCAGAGCCATCGCGGCTTGTGACACCTCCATCTTCAGTGACTTCAGCTCAGTGAGAAATTCTCGATGAGTGACTTAGCTCCGCGTGGCGGTTCTTTTCAAATCCTTCGTCGCCAGTGTTAGATCAGGCGCAGGAAAGAAGACAAGACCAGCGGGGTCTGTTCAACAAGTTTTATTCAGCTCTTAACTAAGTCAGAACAGACGAACGGCTGTGCTGCCGGAGCCCTTTTTATAGCGCTCCGGCAGACCAGCCGTCCAATGACAGCGGTTTAACTTTCCCGCCCGGAGGATTAACCAATCCCCGGCCGGATGTCCTTATAAGGACATAACAGTAATACTAAGAAGACAGTAGTACGAAGGAAGGAAGGATTATTCTTCTGTTTTATACAGGCCGTCCTTGACTTACCACCACAACTAAGCCCAGAATTTATATTGCTTAAGTGAGAAATTTGTTAAGTGAGTTTTGTCCCATTTTATGACTTTTCTTGCCACATTTGTTAACCGATTCACTTCAGTTGTTAAATTAGGTGTTAAGCAGTGGTGGGTTGCCCCCGGTTCAGACTGGTTCTATAGAACTGGTAGTAAAACCGGTGGGAGGCTCTGCCCACCGACCCTGACATCATCAGGAAGCTTCTGTGCATGCACAGAAGTGTGCGTGAGTGAAGCAAGTGCGCGTGTGCGGCCCCGTTACAAACCGGTAGTAAAGGTAAATAGAACCCCCACCCTGTTGTTAAGTGAATCTGGCTTCCCCATTGACTTTGCTTCTCAGAAGGTCACAAAAAGGGATCACATGACCCCAAGACACTGCAACCATCATAAATAGGAACCAGCAGTCAAGCATCCAAATGTAAATCACATGACCATGAGGCTGCTGCTATGGTCATAATTGAAAAATAGTCATAAGTCATTTTTTCAGTGTTGTTGTATAACTTCAAATGGTCACTAAATGAACTGTTGTAAGTCGAAGACTACCTGTACAAAGATCAATTTTTTGCGGTAATGTTTTTTTAATGTTGCTAACTCAACATCTTCTTCCTTCATTCTATTATGACCAACTCTGGTCTTTCTGTTCCATCTTTAACTGGATTCTTTTTTGCACATATTGTCTCCCTATCTTTCTTATTTTACAGTTTGGGCTATGCTGTACCATGCTATAGTGTATTATGCTTATCTTTATGGAGAATGACCCTTCACTGGAAAAACCAGCTATGTTATTGCTACCAAGAGGCACATCCGGTATGTACAAATAGGCAGCTGAGTGAGGAAATGGTTATGTAGTCTTTCAAATCCTGGCAAATAGATGGGGAAGAAATGGAGGTAGTGACAGATTTTATTTTCCTGGGCTCCAAGATCACCGCAGATGGGGACTGCAGCCAAGAAATCAAAAGACGCTTGCTCCTGGGGAGGAAAGCTATGGCAAATCTAGACAGCATACTAAAAAGCAGAGACATCACCCTGCCAACAAAAGTGCGTATAGTCAAGGCTATGGTTTTCCCAGCTGCAATGGATGGCTGTGAAAGTTGGACCATAAGAAAGGCTGAGTGCCAAAGAATTGAGGCCTTTGAACTCTGGTGCTGGAGAAGACTCCCGTGAGTCCCTTGGACTGCAAGGCGATCAAACCGGTCAGTCCTAGAGGAGATCAACCCTGACTGCTGTTTAGAAGGCCAGGTCCTGAAGAGGAAACTCAAATATTTTGGCCACCTCATGAGAAGGAAGGACTCACTGGAGAAGAGCCTAATGCTGGGAACGACTGAGGGCAAAAGAAGAAGGGGACGGCAGAGAATGAGGTGGCTGGATGGAGTTACTGAAGCAGTAGGCATGAGCTTAAATGGACTCCAGAGGATGGTAGAGGACAGGAAAGCCTGGAGGAACATTGTCCATGGGGTCGCAATGGGTCAGACACAACTTTGCAACTAACAACCAAAGTCTATCAAAGGGTGTGTTAAATATTTAGGTCTGACAAGGATTTATATTCTAAGCATTATCCCTTCAGGTTCATGGTATTTATAGGTTCAGTTGTTTCTTCGTGCATATTTTTGTCATTTGCCATTATCTTTGCCTTCCCCAATATCTTGGTGAAGTGCTATCATTTAGCACTTCCAGTTATTATTGTCAGTGATAAATGAAAATTTACCTTTTAATGGCTAGCTGTGTTGGATCCATGATAATCAGCACATGAAGAAATCTAATTTTATCATTAATCCCAGTTTTACTTTACATTTCACTCTGCTTCTGGTATTTTCAAAAAGAACAACCCTTTGCACATGTGAATACATGCAGGGCAGTCCTACTGGACTTACACCAGTGTAAGACTGATTAGGAAGACAGCCTTAATTTCTTAAGCGTTCGTTTTCAGTGCTATGTATTATGCACAACATCATGGCAATAAATTTTGTAAGCACAATGGCATAAGATGTTCAGATGCTCATTAACTTTAGATGGTTTAAAGGGGAATATGCAAGTACATGGGCCCATACATCAACTGTTAGCCAGGACAGTTAATTGAGCTTCAGGGTTCAAAGTGATGTGCCATATGATGCCTATTGCAATAGCAGAGAAGGACCAGCCCTTCTTTGGGAGTGTCCTAGCAGCATCTGACTGATAATTGTGAGAAACAAAACTTTGGTCCAGTGGAATATTTTGACAAGCTTTAACCTTTATTACTTAGATTAGTCAGTCTTGGAACTGTTGAGCACAAGGTGGTCATACCAAGAATAGAAATCTTTCTGTGATCAATGACAAGGCCCTGATATTCTCTAAAACAAGTTGTCTCTTATTCTTAATAGTTTGGAATACTGCCTACCATTTTATTTTTCATTTTCTGGGCATGTTGCCATATTTCTAGAAACTCTGCACCAGCTACTCACATTTTTATGGGGACCTGTGTATGCTTACAGGCATGCCTGAAAATAATAATGATGCTAGGTTTGGAGAACTCTGTTTTGCAACTATGTGAATGGAAGCAGCTGAGTTTTATTCATGTGGTTAAATAATCTTGGCTTAGCATAATGTAAACTCAACCATGCATTCCTAACATTTTTATCAAAATGTTTTATCAGATTTGTTTACTTCTTACAATACCAGCATCATTTAGCATAATTGCTCCCTGAGTTTTGGTAAATGTCCTGAGCAGTTTCAATATTATACAGAATACCTCCCTCCCATGCTAACCTTGACCAGATTGCAGAATTGTGATTAATGTTCTCAATACTATTTCCCTGTTTTCCAATGTAAGACTGCTGAGTGTCCATAGGGATACTCCACCATCCAGATAGAGGATTTTATCCTATTGGTCTTTCCTACCTAATAAGATTTTATATCTGGGCAACATTTCAAGAAGAAAACCGTCCACTACATCCGCCCACTACAATAATCACAATTCTGGGCAGCATCTCAAGAAACAATTCTTCCAACATTTGTGTGCAAGCATGTAGGGTAGATCAGTGACAAGGGGAGGGACCATTCTGAAACTGAAGTCAGTAGAATTGTGGATGTTGTAAAAAGCCTAGCTTTTTTCCCCCTTTTTGTTTGTGAAGGTCATCTGAATTTGGAAAGTAAATTGGCAAAGCTATTATTTTCCTGCCGATCTAAGTATGTTGTGTTTTAATGCCTCGTTTATCTTTTTGTGGCTATGGGTTTTCCAGCATACAGTATTACACTAAGAAGTTCTGACTTTGCAGGGGATATATGGATTTTTGTTTTACCTTCCACCATTGAAAGAACAACCCATTAAGCTCAAAGAGAAGAATTGTATTATAAACAAGTTAAAGAGCCCAAGGTATTCTAGATTGGAAATGCAAAGAATATTGTGTACTATTGAAAGAATTGAAAGGAAGGAACTGAAATGGCATGACCTGGACATACAAGAGACATTTTCTTGATGACCCACTAAATAAAATAGCTCAAAGGAATCTGAACTCAATTCCTTTATTTATGGGGGAGTAGTTGCATTAGTCTGCTGTAGGCTATATCAGCAAGAAATCTTATCTCATCTGGAAGACTGGCACATATATAAATAACCTCAGCTTAAGTTTAGGAAATCACTTTCTCAGAGTAAACACAATACTTTAAAACAATGTTAGATCTTTAGATAATAGGGTGCAGGCTCATTTATTTAAGGGTATTCATGCCATACATGTAAACAAATGTTTTTTCAGGGCAGTTTATGATAATCCAATGTTTACCAATTTAAACTAAAAGAATAGCACCAAACTAATAACATCTTCAAATACTCAGTATAAATATCAGCCATTTAATAAACTAAACAGTTGCAAGGTAGTAGAAAATAAATTTAGATTTCACATGAACAACACAGCTGTTCATGCAGATGTTTAAAATTATCATTCCCATTGTTTTTGGCATTGGTCATACAAGTTACGTCAGATGGAGGGAATCATATTAGCCTTTCCTATTGCTGCCTGCCTGCCTGCCTGCCTGCCCGTCCGTCCATCCATCCATCCATCCATCTATCTGTTTTGTTTATTAAATATATAGTTAATATATAGTTTTGTTTGTTAAATGGCTGATATATAGGAATAGCAATAGGAAATGCTAATATAATATATATATATATATATATATATATATATATATATATATATGTAGACATTTATTCAGTTACTACTTCTGAACTACTTCTTTGTTTCCTATGTTAACAAATTCATTCAAATCATTATTACCTTCTGGCTATTCCTATTGTAATTCTACTCTGTTTTGTTTTTAATCTCCCAAAAACTGAATTCACCCATAACTGCAACTGTGGTGTGATAGCTACTACTGAAAAAGGCTGCATTAATTTCTGATACTAGATCCCATCAAACACATCTTTCTTGGTGGCTACTAAAATCTATTATTCCATGAATGTATCAGAGTGTCTGGAAGAATTAATTTATCCTTAAGTCTTGCTTCCCTATCCATTAGTGACACTGTAGTGTGGCTAACAATTCCAAAGAGGACCTTCAGAGCACTTCATTACCATGCAAATGGAGGTGGCTTTTTTCTTTACAGACGTAGCCCTAGCTAGAGGATTACATGATAGCTTTAAGGAGAGCATATGCAGGGCACAAATTATTAGAGTCATCAATATTTATGCAGTCGATAAAATTCCTATCTGACAGGTGCAGCTTCTGCCAAACTGAGCCATAGAAACAAAGCTTTACTGTAAAATTAAAGACTTATTATCAAAGCAGCGTATATTATTGAAATAAACTAGGATTGATTTTAGGGTAATCTTGATTTAATGATCTGGCAAGAAACTGGGATGGCTTCAACAATCGAAGAACATTGGGGCCAGACTGGGCTCCTTTGAGTTGCTTGGTATGGCCATCCATATCCAAGTATATGTATGTAGTGGCATGTGGAGAAGACCTTGGGAGAGAGGGCCAAAGTCAGATAGTCAGATAAGAGACCACATAGGCCACAAGTGGATAGTGGATGGGGCAAGAAGGTCAGAGGAAATCCTCCCTAGTTTCTCAGGCTGTAAAAGAGAAGGTGGGACAATTGTACTTTCAGATTTGCAAGCTTCTACTAATGTAGCTTTACAACAAAGTAAAATATGTCATCTAGCCCAGTGGTGGAATTCAGCCGGTACTGTATGGTTCGGGCGAACCGGTAGTGGTGACTGTGGGAGGCTCCGCCCACCCACCCGGATGTAATGCACGACCAAAGAGCATGCACGAAAGGCCGTGTACATGTGCATGCTCACATTTGCGGACTGGTAGGGAAGGTAAGTGAATCCCACCTCTGATCTAGTCATGTTTCCTATCTTGCCTACTAGTAAGGTTGACTATGCGTGGTGGTGTTCCTTTGCTCTTAGGTGCTTCCACCTGGCTAAAGTCGACCAATGTGGCATCACTTGAAATTTGGTTCGCCTTCTTTTAAAACACAAAGTGCAATTTAACTCCTACTCTGCTGACCTTTCACCAGGCTCTCAAAACTTGGTACCATAGATGTGTGGTTATTTTATGACACATAACTGTGGTGCGTCTTTATTTTATATTATGCATGTTATTGGTTTTATCTATTCAATTGTAAGCCAACCAGAGTCATGTACGAGATGGGTGGCTATATAAATCAAATAAGCAACTAAAATTTTATTAGTGACTGAAATTTGAATGAAATGTGGATGAAGAAACCTACAGAGAACTGTGTTCCTGGATGTGTGAAATTAATTCCTGTAATCTTAACCATTGGTTGTGCTGCTAGGGAGGATTGAGTTAACATATGGAGAATTACAGATAGTGGAAGATAAATTAGAGAACACATTTCTTTCTCCCTCCAGTCCCTAAGATCTGGTGGATTACTTCTTTGCACCTAGTCCAAGCTGCCTTAAAGTTTTCCAACCTTTTTCTTTCTTTTTTCTTATTTTACAAAAAGGGGCACATAAATTGATTTATCTCTGGTTAACATTTTTATATATTATTGTGTTGCTCTTGTTTTGACTGTTTGATGTTTTAATGATTGTATTATTTTATGTCTATTGATCGTTTGCTGCTTTGCAGGTCTCTTAAGAAACAGATGGTGTGGAGTATAAATCTGTTATAAAAGCAGATTCTTTTCCATTGCACATGAGATTATGCAAAATTGCATGAAGCAAAGCACAAGTTTTTTTTCCATTTCAGAATCATAAAATAATGTTGCTTTTTTTCAGAGGTATCTTAAATAGCGTCTCATGATTAGACCAAAAAGACCTCTGGTCACTACAGGCTTAATTTCAAATGCTGGAAGCATCATAGTAGGGGCGTCTGATTATGAATATATAATGCAACCAGTGTATAGCACCAAATTGTTCTTTGGAATTACTCCTATGGATGAAAACTCACAGGTGATTTTATATTACAGCTTGCTCCCTGCTTCAATTGAGAGGAGAATTCACAATTCCAAAGAAATAATTATATTACATGAATAATAAGTAAAAGCATAGAAATACTATGTGCATGCAGCTCATTTTTAGGAACCAGCAAAAGCTTCCCTGCGCTTCTGGAAAATACATACAGGTAGTCCTCAATTTACAAGCTCAACATTTCTGTTCTTAAGCAAGACAATCGTTAAGTGAGTTTGGCCCATTTTACAATCTTTTTGCAATAGTTGTTACACTGCAGTTGTTAAATGATTTGTGCAGTTGTTAAGTGAATATGGCTTCCCCCATTTATTTTTCTTGTCGTAAGCCAGTGGAAAGGTTACAAATGGTGATCGCTCGATCCCAGGACAGGCTAACTCTCATAAATACACGACAGCTGCCAATCTCCCGTATATTTTTATCATGATGTCGATGTAAGTGTGACAAATGGTCACAAGTCACTTTTTTCAGTGCCATTGGAACTTCAAATGGTCACTGAATGAATGGTTGTAAGTCAAGGACCAGCTGTATACATCAACAGTAATTTGTGGTAAAGCCAAATCCTTCAGTATTGAGCTTTGATATCATTGCAGTAGTATGATTTGCCTAAAGCCTACGAGACCGCCTTCTGCCACCAATAACCTCTCACCGGCCAGTACGTTCCCACAGAGAGGGTCTTGTCCGGGTGCCATCGGTCAAATAATGTCGATTGGCGACCCCAGGGGGAGAGCCTTCTCTGTGGGGGCACCTGTCCTCTGGAACGAATTACCCCTGGAGATTCTTGGATCCCGGACCTACGCACCTTCCGACGTGCCCTCAAGACTCTTTTATTCCAACTAGCTGGGCTGGCTTAACTCTTTTAACTTTTTAATTGCCTTTTAAAATTTTTTTAACTCTTGAAGTCTAAATAAAATGGGTTTTAATTAGCTATGGGCCAAATTGTTTAATATAGTTTTAAATTGTTTTTTAAATTTTCTATTTATGGGTTTTATTCTGGCTGTACACCACCCTGAGACCTTCAGGAAAAGGGCGGTATATAAATGTAAATAATAAATAAATAATAAATAAAGTGCTTAGACTGCAGACTGCTGTGTCTGAAAAAAGCAGGAAAGGTAGCAAAACACATCATTTAATTTCAATTTATCAGGAGCATTTTTAAAGTTCATCTTTCCTGGGTACTAGGAAACCTCCAAACAGTTATTGCCTTGGTAGTACAGTGGTTTAAAGCACCCTGTTATTAATACCAGCTGCCTGCAATTATTGCAGGTTCGAATCTCACCAGGCTCAAGGTTGACTCAGCCTTCCATCCTTTCTAAGGTAAGTAAATTGAGGACCCAGTTTGTGGGGGCAATAAGCTGACTTTGTATAAATATACAAAAGTATGAAGGCTATTGCTTAGCGCATTGTAAGCCGCCCTGAGTCTCCGGAGAAGGGCGGCATATAAATCAAATTTTAAAAAAAAATTGAGTTGCATGTAGAATTAAACAGGGATTCAGCTCACTCTGAGAGGAAAAAAAACCCTGACCTGAAGCAACTGAGTTTTCTTTAGTATATGAATGCTTCTTTGGTGTTGCACTGAACAGACAGATATATTGGGACCTTTCTCAAGCTGGTGATCTCCATTTGTATTGAGACTCCTCGGCATCTCAATAAAATGGGTCTCAGGTGAGACCCTGAGTTTTCTCAAAAATGAAGCATAGTCAAATCCAGCTTGCTTTCTGCTAACAGAAGAGTTAGGGAGACACAGACCAAGCTGAAAGCGATGTCCTTGCAACATTCCATAAGTTAAATGGATAGCTTTTCCCGCGCTACACAATTCTTTCATTTCATTCACACCTCTTTTGTTAATGTAAGTGATACGTGTGAGAATATAATTCAGGTGATCACTAGAGATGGCAATGAATATATAAAGGCCAGAAGACATAGATGGCTGTGAGTTATCAGCTCCAAATAATCCTTTCTCATTTCATCAGATACCTGCTAGATGGATTTTGATCTTCCTTCCTTGGTAATATAATGCAGCTAAATGCCAGATCAGTTTACAGAAAGACTTCACTCCTTTCTGTCTTAATCATGGATGAGGAAGGAATTGATGCCATTATCTTTAAGTGCTTTCTCTTTAGTGAAGTGACCTGTCCTGTTTTCACCAGTTCCAGGTGAAGAAACAACCCAGGAATTCTTGGTGCTCTCTGAATTTGGTTGATTCCTTGCTTGCAGACATTTCATTACTCAAGACTAGGTCATTGTATGAGCACATACCAGTGGTGGGTTTCAAAATTTTTTACTTTCGGTTCTGTGGGCGTGGCTTGGTGGGTGTGGCATGGCTTGGTGGGCATGGCTTGGTGAGCATGGCAGGGGAAGGATACTGTAAAATCTCCATTCCCTCCCCATTCCAGGGGAAGGTTAGTGCAAAATCCCCATTTCCTCCCGATCAGCTGGGACTTGGGAGGCAGAGAATAGATGGGGGCGGAGCCAGTCAGAATTTTTACTATTGGTTCTCCGAACTACTCAAAATTTCTGCTACCGGTTCTCCAGAACTGGTCAGAACCTGCTGAAACCCACCTCTGGCACATACAGTACATAACTGGAAGGCATTCGATTGATACATGGGATTATGTGGTTAGAGTTTTAAGAGATCTCTGCAAATAATTCTTACAACAAAAATGTGATCCTATATAGGTAGTCCTCAATTTACAACAGTTTGTTTACTGACCATTCAAAGTTACAACGGCACTTTAAAAAGTTTTTTTTTGACCATTTTTTACACTTACAACCATTGCAGCTTTATCATGGTTACATGATCAAAATTCAGATGCTTGGCAACTGATTCACATTTATGACGGTTGCAGTGTCCCAGAGTCTTGTGATCCCCTTTTGTGACCTTCTGACAAGCAAAGTCAATGGGGAAGCCAGATTCGTTTAACAACCGTGTTACTAACTTAACAGCTGCAGTGATTCACTTAAGAACTGTGGCAAGAAAGTGGGACGAAACTCGCTTAACAACTGTCTCACTTAGCAACAGAAATTTGTAGCTCAATTGTGATAGTAAGTCGAGGACTACTTGTATATCAGTCATGCTGTTCATGTTCTATATGTTGTTAACAGGGGTGGGTTCTAAATTTTTTTACTACCGGTTCTGTGGGCGTGGCTTATTTTGTGGGCGTGGCTTGATGGTCATGTGACAATTCTTTAGGATTTAGCAGCGGTACTGGTCTACCAGGCTTTTAACTGCTTGCAGAGCAGTACCGGTCTACCCATTTGTTTTTGGAGCATACCGGACTACTCATTTGTTTTTGGAGGCACCGATCTACCACCAAACTGCCTTTTACCATTGATCAGCTGTAGGGCGGCCCTTTGAAGCCCTGCGGCAAGAGTTTAAATAGGTTTTTTCCTTATAGCCCATCAGCTGGGACCCAGGAGGCAGCGAATAGATTGTGGGTGGGGCCAAATAAAAGGTAAGACTAATGTGGGGGGTGGGAAGGCGGGGGGGGGGCAGAACCGGTTTGGTGACATCATATCGTCACCGCTACCAGCTCGGCGGAACCGGGCGGAACCGGGAGGAACCCATCACTGGTTGCTAAGGAATTGGATCTTTGTTTGGTTTTATCTTCTGCCTTAACATGGGCCTGGTTAAATACCAACAAGCTCACATCGTATCCAAATGCATAGGTGAATTTTTCAAGATTTTATTTGGATCTACGGTTACAAAATTAAAATCCATTAGCTGCGAGAACCAGGCCTCTTCATTTCACTCAATATACTTCTCAAGCATTGTTTAAAAAGAAAAAAAAATACATATATTAGCCTTAAGATTCTTGTAAATTTTGAAGCCCGTTTTGTTTTACATATCAAATTTAGACTGGTGGGTATTCTCACGATACTTTAATAATTGCAATATGGCAATTTGGGGAAGGAATTTTAGTTCACACGAAGACAAAGAGGTGACCATTTGGGAAATAAATGATTCCTTGCTTTCAATTTCCTTAAGTAGTAAAAGTGTCCATTTCAACCGAAGAGGTTGTAGAAAAAATACTTTTAAAAGGGGAAAAAAACCCTCTGATGATTACGTGGCTCAGCTGGGCATGGGGGGGGGCAGGGATTTTTGCTACCGGTTCTCCGAACCACCTGCGGCCATTACTACCAGATCGGGCGATCCGGTCCGAACCAGGAGCATTTCACCCCTGAAACACCCCCCCCCATACCATTTCAGACAAATTGTTGTCCAATCTCTTCTTAAAAGCTCTTTATCTTGCGGCATCAAAATTGTTCTCCCTTTCTTCTCTTTTGGACCCTGCCCTCCTCCCTGCATATCTGTTATTGTAAAATAAACAGGCTTATTTTTATATTTATGTTCTGCATTTTCTTTTTGTCATCAGAAAGCTCTCTACTGGGTGAAATCCCAAAGCACTGCTTCCTTCTTTATTTCTTAAAGCTAACCTTGATGTCCCATCAACTCTTTGTTCTATTGTAGCTTGTCGTATGCAAATCATTGTCCTGTGTACTTCAAAGACCTCTCAAGATAAGAAATTCTTCATACTGCTGTATGATTCTTACTGACTAGGAGGGCTGGCCCAGATTATTTAATTGATGGCTTTGTTCCTATCAGTTTAAAGACATGCCATTGATCTGAGGCCTTTCCTTCTTACACCTTAAGGGAAAGAGATTCCTCTGATTTTAAAGACTTGCTGCCCTTGGTATGAGATCTTCATATGTTAATTAAATTCTCTGTGTTAAAAAATTAATTTATTATCCCAGGCAGTCTGGGAATATTCTTGACCAGTTAAAAACCGTATGATTTCTTGCATCAGAAAACTATTTCTTGATATTAATCCCCTTGTAAGACAAAACATTACAGTGAGACCTTGGTTTGGCTGATGCATTATGTCACCAAGCCTTATATGATGAATCAATAAGTGCATGGGCTTCATAATATATAAACAACTTCTAGTAATTCATTACATTGTAGGAAGTTAGCACCCACTCCTCTCCTAGAAAATGAAATATTTTAGGAAATATTAAAAGGGCAGAATATTTCCCCTAAAAGGGAGACAGAAATTCAGTCCCCCAATCTTTGTTAATGGGCCATTAAGGCCTGAGCCAGTCCGTTCTACATAACAAAGATCTACCTCCTTCAGGCAGAGCCATTTAATTGCCCTTCATTGCATCACCCAGCAAGATACAACCAAACTAAACACAGAGACAACCTAAAAAGCTAGCTATGACCTCTGACAGCAACCAATCAGGATACATTTCCTGTGCCCCAGGAAGTTCAAAGCCAGAGATGGTATAAAACCCAAGGCCTCTCAGCATCTCTTCCCTTTTTTTCGCCCAAGATCTCCAAGGCATGTGATCCTATTCAACAATAAACCTTCTTTCCAAGCAACTTCCATGAATCCAGTGTCTTTCTCCCTACTTGGAACTGAACCCAGATGGAAATTTCTTCCAACAACATGCTTTCTTATTTAACATATTTTATGAAGGTCTGTGACCACAGTATAGGTTAGTCTACACAATAGAGATATTTATGTATATACAGAATTAATTCTTAACACAGAAAGGTCTGCACAGCCAGATCCAATCAAAAAATATATTGCGCACATCTCACTGATTAACTGAGACTTAATGATGGGTCTTAGGATACCATTAAGAATCAGAAATATTGTAGCATGCTGGAGCCATCAATTATATAGTGGATAGAAGTAAAAACACAAATTGATGGCTTTTAATATTTAAATATATTGCTTACTCTTTCTCTCCTTCTGTTTTGATGGGCACATAACACAATCTTACATGGATTTTTTTTTCATGTGTGATGTATACAAACACATTTGATACATCTGAATCCATGACTAGGCAAATCTCCAAGTGCAGGAGATGGACGGAAAAGAAAAAAAGAAAAATCAACTGTCAATCTTTAAATTTTTAATGAGATACAAATACTGTCTGAGCAGTGGAACAAAAAAGAGACTTTCCGTTGGAACAAATTAAAAAAAAGAAAAAGAAAAACCTTGGGGATCAAAGAGGATTAACATGGCTAGTCCTAACATGAGAGCTTGAAGGGATGTTTGGAAAAAGGCTGAGTAAACCATCTGACAAGAGAAGCTAACCTTCTTTTGGAAAATCCTGAGCAAACAAATACTAATCACTGAATAAAGGGACAATTAGCTGTGATGTCTCTTGTAATAAATCTACTAAGAAGAATACAACCTTCTGGCTATTCACAGCCAGATCCCAGTCCCTTGCTGTTTGCCAAGCAGATTAATGGGGACAAATCGGGCAGCTTATTGTAAGGGACAAACACAATTCCTTGTCTGCCTTGACAAAAGGAAGCCAAACCTGCCTAGAATTGAATCTCCAGCTTGATCAACAGGGGCATCTGGTTTAGCAACTGCTCCACTTGCAGCATCCCTTAAGTGGCATTTCATTTCCTCTGTAAAACTACCTCTGATAAAACAATTGGAAGTCACCAGTCAGTTTTAAGAAGGACAAATTAAGCATTATTGTGACTCACTCTGTCACTTTCCCAATTGGGCTAAGTTAATAGGCAGAGTGGATGTTGGTGTTAACTGATTGCCGTATATCCATTAAAATCTCTTCTGATTCACATAATTATTTATAGAAAAGGTTTTAATCCACTGTCAGGGAGAAAGCTTTGAAATGCTTTACAGATTCCAGGCAATTTTAGAACAATGCATCGGATTCATTTAGGAGACACTTGGAAGTTCAGACAAGCCAACGACTACAACGACTTCTATGACCACTCTGATCAATCAATTGCGGTAGAGCTTCCAGGGGTTCTTCTGCAGTCTGTATCAAATTTAGAATCGACAAAAGAGAATGCAACACTTTTCATTGTAGGAGGAGAACCAGGTTGGTCTGAAATCAGGAATACAGGAGCAGTAAAATTTGCTAGTAGGAAAAGATGCCATCAGATTCTTGTTTCAAAGCCCTTTGTGGAAATCTTATGAGCCTCATAATTATCCAAAGCCCCACCAACTTTAACAAGGGAAGCTATTCCATCTTTTTAGGGCTGGGAGAAAGTGACTGGCTCAAGGTCACCCAAGCTGGCTTTGTGCCTAATGCGGGACCAGAACTCGTGGCCTCCAGGTTGCTAGCTGAATACCTTCACCACTAGACCAAAGTGGCTTTCTCATCAGGAATAAATGCCATTTGCCAAATGACCTTTTGGCCTCCTTGTTGACAATTGTCCCAAATCTCCTTTAAGCATATTTGTCTTTCATTATGGATATAGGTATGGATTCTGTGAATGGGAGGATCCCTGTGGATTCCAGAAGAGAAAGAAGTTATTTTCATTTAGGCTTTTTGTTTACATTTCTCCACATAATTCCATAGTATCTTCCTGACTTAATTAAGAGGCCATAAATCCCTTGAAAGCAGAATGCAGTCAGTGAAAATAGTTTCTGTGTTTTCCATCCATAAATGGAATTTTGGTCCTAAGATTTCCCATTATTTGGGAAAAACATTTCATCCCACTAATGAAAGTAGATTTGAGTTCGGTCTTGATAATGGAAATGAATTTCTTCCTGGCTTGGCTTTTAATACTCGTATAAAGAGCCTGCTGTGTTGCAGTCTTCATATCTCATAAAAGTTTTTAATTATAATGAGGCTTAATTGCAGCCTTGGCTAACAAGAGAATATTTTGTTTCTCACTCCACAATTTTCCCAATGAAAGTCATCCAGCCAAAAACCACCCTCTGAATACAGCGCTCAAGCTTCATCCTTGAGCCGCTGACTCCCATTTGGTGTCTGCTATTGAACTTTTAAAAATGGTGAAAGATTCCTGTTATTTATTGTTTTCATTCAATAAGTAGCCTTTCTATATTTACTGTTCTTTGTTTCAATCATGAGTGGACTTCAATAAACAGAACATAGCCAATGCTATCTTTGTTGTTTGACAGTGAATGATGTTACTTCATTTCCTTACTGAAATTATTTCAAGAGTGTGTCTATATCAGTCTTCCCAGGTAGACCAGACGGAAAATATGAGCTGGCAGGCTAATTCTACTTTGTTGTAAGGCTACATTAATAGAATCTTGCAAGTCTGAAAATACAAATCACCCATTGTCTCATTTATAGACTGAGGACTTAGAGAAGGTCTCTTATGAACCTCTTTTTCCACCGACTCTATTATGAAGCTGCAGGTACTGCCCTGTCTTATCTAACCATTCCTTAGGCAGCATCTTTTCACCCTGTTTCAGGGGTGAAATCCAGCAGGTTCTGACAGGTTCTGGAGAACCGGTAGTGGAAGTTTTGAATAGTTCGGAGAACTGGCAAATACCACACCTGGCTGGCCCCAGAGTGGGGAGGGAATGGAGATTTTGCAGCATCCTTCCCCTGGAGTGGGGAGGGAATGGAGATTTTGCAGCATCCTTCCCCTGCCACACCTACCAAGCCACACCACGCCCACCAAGCCACGCCCACAGAACCAGTAGTAAAAAAAATTGGATTTCACCACTGCCCTGTTTCTTGGGTCTTCCTCATATACCACTACAGCCGTGATGGTGAACTTATGCCATGCGTGCCAGAGGTGGCACACAGAGCCCTCTCTGTGGGCACGTGCACCATTGCCAGCTGCTCTTCTGGGTTCCATCATGTGCCTGTGCTCACGGCCAACTGGTTTTCGTGCATGAGCATGATGGAACCCGGAAGTGCGGCTGGCGACACGCGGCCAGCAGCTCTCTTCTGGGTTCTGTAGCACATATGCATGAAGACCAGTTGGCTAGCGCGCCTGCACGTGACGGAACCTGGAAATGCAGCTGGCAAAGGCATGCGTGCACACCGACCAGCTGCTCTCTTCCGGGTTTCGGTGCTCTGGCACACGCACTAACGCTAACGTGCGTGCCCACGCCCGCTCCTGTTTTGACACTCGGTGCCAGAAAGGTTAGCCACCACTGCACTACAGTCTCTCTGTGAATTTTGCTGTTGGTAGTAGCCAGAGGAATTAAATCGATCAAAGAATTTTACTAAATCACGAAACCAGGCTTTGGGTCATTAGGGTTACACCATAATGTAAATAAAATGTCAAATATTTTTAATTCACCTTGCTAGAACTGCTTAAGGTAGTTAACATTCTGTAATCTAGGTTTGTGGTCCGCTTCCTTTATTCAGAGTTACAATCCATCTGGACTGGATTTATTTTTTATAATTTTGGCTTTGACAGTTGAAGCATGGTCTCAAGAGGCATTTTCAAGTCGCATAGAACACAGTAAAAACACCTGATTTTCAGCTAGTGGTGCTGAATGTGATTGTTTGATAAGGTCCAATTTAAAGTAGCAATTTAAGAATATCATTCAATACAGGTACCTGGCACAACTCCTTGCTTGCAATTTAATATTAAAATATTTAAAACGCATGGTCTTTAATATTCCATTGTAATGTTACTATTCATTCTGGTTACGGAATAATTATTTTGATAATTGTTTGATAACATTATTTTTCAGGTAATGTATTTCTACTTTTCTGCGTGGTAGGTTCTGCTATGTCCCTGGAGCAATGAGAGCCACTGCAGAAGCTATGGAGGGCTTTGTATGACTTTGAAATTAATATTTATTTGGTTCCTTCACTTGCCCAGAACAAGAGAGTTTATGAATAATACATAGGCCCAAAGAGTCACAATAGGAAAGCTTCTATTCTGAATCCTAGGAGCAACCAGAAAACTTATTTCAGCCTAAGGATCATCAATGTCAAATGAATCAGAAATGGCTCAAATTAATGTGAATTCAGGTACAGGTCAAGGCCCTCAGCTAGTAAAAAAAAATAATCACAGGGATATTATTATGAAATTGAGAAAAGATGAGCTAAGAACAGCCTGCAAAAAGAAACCAGCAAAATAAGATATAAAATCTCTTTTCAAAGCTCTTTAGAAGATCTGAAGGTTGGCTTTTTCTAAACTAGATTTGGTGATCCACTGTTCAGGTCTACTTTGTAGATGTCACACACCTGCCTTTTGGTTTTACTATCCAGGCCCAGAAGGTCTAAATCAGACCAATATTGTTAAAGCTAAGTGGTTTGTGTTTAGACATGAAGTAGTCTCTTGGTTGATTACTTGGCTCCAAGACTTAATCAGTCTAGATGCATTGAAATTAGTAAATTACTTTTACTATTTACTAGTAAATTATTAGTAATAAATCCAATTCAAAATCCAATGGGATTTTTTTAAAGGTTGACAGTCTACTAACTATCATGATTTCCAATATAATAAATATTAGCATCATTGTATTTTAAAATTTTGCTTTCCAAAAATATAATACATTAAGGTTAGATACATTTGCAAAGGTTATATTCACAATGGTGAATATTGGCATTTTAAAACTAGCTGTTCAACTTTGAAAAGAAACTCCAACTTTTGAATTATATATTTTTCCTTTGTAATCTCACATCAGACACGACACTGAAATTAGTCTGTTAAAGTAGCCACCGCAGTGCATCAAGATAAAGAGCTGAAAGTTGCAACATTTCTTATCGGTTGGATGCTGTAGTCATTGGTTGAATGGATGCAAGCTGCTCAATGAATGTTTAATAATAAGTTCTCACTGGTGAGAGCTTTTGCATTAGCAAACATGCCAGCATAATACAAGAAGCCAATGTGGACATTTTTGGAGTAGTCTTTGCATTAACAGTTCTATTCATACTTTTTGAACACAATGGATGGAACAATTTCTTCTCTGGATAATCAAGACATTTGGAGGCCCCATAAATTTATCTCCCAACTCTATTCTTTTAGCAGAATAACAGAGTTGGAAGGGGTCTTGGAGGTCTTCTGTTCCAGCCATTTCAGACAAATATACCATTTCAGACAAATAGTTGTCCAATTTCTTCTTAAAAGCCTCCAGAGTTGGAGCACCCACAACTTTTGGAGACAAGTAATTCCACTGATTAAAATGGATCAGAGCACATTTATCAGTATATTATAGTCTAGACAGATTAATTCCTTGAAATCAATGGAACTTAACCAAAGCTAACTCTACTGCGTTCAGTCAGCATGAGAGAGGTCATACTCCTTAATAAGTTCTATGTTTTCTTGACTGATCTTCAGCTTGGATACTTTGCCATCTCCTGGAGACTGGATGTAATGGCAGAAGTTGGAGAGCTAAGGGATTCATTCTTCAGATCCCCTAATCAGGGTTGTTCTCAATAATAGCAGTCTTCAGATATGGTGGTTTGCCTTGGTCTTGGACCTAATTCTTCTTAAAGAAAGTAGTATTGGCCCGATTTGGATGCAGATACAGTTATTGTGTAACTTCAACTTCTACTCCTGAAATTCTCATCTATTAGAAGCAAGCACTGATAGTTCAACAGAACTAACTTTTGTTTCTTCTTGTCACTTGAAGATGGAGTCCTCTTCATATTTGCTCAGAAATTTCTCCTTACATTTAATCTAACTGAATAGTTTTCACACTCCCAGCTTCATCAACTAATCTGATTCAAGAGGATGACCTATCAACAGCAGTTTTCATTTACTGCATTTGCCTTCTCATACATAAGGAAGCAACTTTTGGAAACTGAATGGGAATCACTGCACAGCCCTAATGATTTGTTTGTCAACCTAAAGAAAACTGTTCACCAGTCAGAGACCTATATAATCCAGCTTTACATGTAGAGAGTACTAAATACTAAAGTACTGAATTTACTGAATCTAAATTAGATTCAGGGTATTTAGTACAAATATGGACCTACCTTCACTGCTACTGCTATGATGCATTTATGTACCTCTTTCTTAAAAACATCTCAGAAATACTTACTAGGTACCAGATTAAGAACATATAAATTGTTCAGCTTTTTAGATACGTATATTAATTTAAAATGAAACATGTTTCATTTTAGACTTCCAGAGGAGTATGGCCAACTAAAACAGCTCTTGTAAGTGAAGTTGACAACCATGAAAAGACCAAGGAACTATGAGTAAACTGGTTCCTTGGAATCTCTCTGGATAAGAAGAGGATAGGAGATTGCCCATGTGTTCTCCAGACAGCTACTCCTATCATGGAGCCTGCAAGACAGTGGCTTGAGCATCAGGAGATGACAGGAAGAACAATCTTGCTTGCAACTGTGGCAGAATCATTTAAGGGAAACTAAGTTTGCAAACCTCACTTTCTAATTGCTTTTGAAAATTGTCTATTAATCATATTAAAGCTGGTAGAGATGTTTGGAAGAACAAGTTTGAAAAGACTTTATCAGGTGAATTTATCTTCTACTCTGAACAAACAAAAAATTAATTATAAACTTAAGAACTTAAAGAATCTGAAATAAACCTCCAAAAGCTAAATAAGCTTTCGCTCTTAGAAAGTTCTAAATGGACTAAGTATTCAGATAAATTTGGAATATTGAAACGTTTACAATCAGATTTTGGAATTAATTATAAAGAACAAACATATTCATGTAGGAAATGCATCTGTTTTGGTTTTTGGAAGATATAGCAGAGATAAGTAATCTCAGGATGTAAAAACTGGACAGTAGAAGGGGCTAAAGATTTTATGTAGAAGAAAAAAATGACTTTTTTTTCTTTTTCCTTGCAATTTTTTTAGTGTCTTTTCTATTCTAATTTCTTCTTTTTAAGTTTTAGATTTTACCATTATAACCAACATTCTTAAAACAATTATATAAAAGATGTGGTGATGCAGCAGTTAGAATGCAGTACTGCAGACTATTTCTGCTGATTGCCAGCTGCCAGCAGTTCGATTCTCACTGGATGAAGGTTGACTCAGCCTTCCATCCTTCCGAGATTGGTAAATGAGGACCCAGATTGTTGGAGGCAATAGGCTGACTCTGTAAACTGCTTAGAGAGGGCTGTAAAGCTCTGTGAAGTGGTATATAAGTCTAAATGCCATTGCTATTGCTATATAAAAAATAAATAAAATGAAACATGTTTTTGTAGATTTAATATATGTATTGATTTCTTTTTTATATATATAAATATGATTGAACTCTGAAATTAGCTAATACAGAGTGCAATATACATATAAATTAAACCATTTTAATTCGTGCCAACTATTGTCCTAATAATAAGATGTACTTTATGCTAATTTAAAGCTGCATCTTATCAACATGAATAGATTTCCTACTGACATAAAAGGCAGAAATCCGCTACTAATCTCATTCTTTTATTTCACGTAAGACTGATAAAGAAAGGGATCTGAGCATCCTGGAATCCTGCTAGTTCAAAGGGACTCATTACAATATTTATTTAATGTCCCTTGTAATTTATTTAGCAAGGTCCCATAGTCTGGGGAAGATGCCTATGGTAGTCAGGCTGAGAGAAAGATGTGTCAGGGTATAAAAGTTAACACCTTTATCTTTGAATAAAAAGGAATTTGTGGTGGAGCTGAAGCCACTGTTTCAGTAGGAATCCCTTGCAACGCTCAAAACGGTTGACGTGATTGAGAATGAGAACACCACTTGAAAGCCTAGGTCATCACAGAGGAGGGCTGTATCATTTATTTTATGATGAATATCTTTGGTAAAATAAGCAAGGCACACCCTTCCATGCTAAAAGGGCTACTTTGAAGAAAATACTCAGATGGATTAACTTACCTGACAAGGAACCAGTCCTTCAGAAGAGTCACTTTGTACTAAGATGGAAGCACTGAGGGAGTTTCCTAACAGCAGAATAAAAAGCAGTTGAATGGTGCGTGTTCTGATAATCACTCTTGTATTGCTTGCCAGAAAAGAAAAAGACAGCAAGACTGCGTGAATAAACAAAGTTTGAGCAAAAAGGAGCCTCAGGGGACATAAAGTTTTGTCCTCCATAAAGAACTTGGTGTCTTTGTTCTATATTAAGGACACTTCTTCAAATAGGCTAACAATATATTGTTATATTATTACTATACATTATATTATTATATGTCAATTAATATATTAAAGTTATAAGCCACGCAGCTTCCAAAAACTCTGGGTCATATGACAAATGACTGAGATGGCAGTTATTTGCCTGATTTGTGACCCAGGTAGAAGGAAGCCTAGTAGCCTAGTAGGATGACATTAATGGCACCTGAACCTCTGAAAGTCCAACTATAGAGTTTTACCATGCTCCTCACCAAGAGCTGTCCATGGTCCTGCTTGGAAACGTTGAATAGAATCTGAGGAGATTCTCAGTCATCCAGTCATAGTTGGCTCAAAGGTGCTTTTTCAAAATGCAGCTGGACTGCTTTTTCCTTGAGGAAAAAGAAAAAGACATTTAGCTACTAATCAAAGAAGCTTCATTGGTTCCGAATGAAGCTTCGTCAGTGAAGAACTGATGCAGCTTCTTGGATGAGAAGTGAAACATCTTTTTTCTCAGGGAAAAAAGCAATCCAGCTGCCTTTTGAAACAACACCTTTGAGAGTGAATAGAATCATCTGCCTCCAAGACAAAAGATATTAAATGGTCCTGTAAGCTATTCAGAAGCAGTCCAGTTGGGAAATTGTGAGATGTTCTCCATTTTCGCTTCGCTTCGCTTCTCTCTGATGGGATGTCTTGGGGGAATAGTGGTGAATGAGAAGAAAGGAAGAAGGGTATTTGGAATTGCTATAGACCTTGGACAAATGAGCACCTGGAAATGTCTGGAATTCTAATTCCTCTAGATTTGATTACAATTTGAAAATCTTTCTCTACATTTCTTAGCTAGGGACTTGATTTTAAGATAACTATTAACAGGATGCAATTCTTCATCTCCTTAAAAACTTTTAACAGGTACTGTCTATTCATGGAGTGCTTTCCCATCAAAATATTATTGAAAAACTGCTCACGCAAATTATCTTTAGAGCAGCAAATAATCTGTAAATTGGACAATGTAAGATTTGTAAGAACCTTTCATAAAGGTTATGAAAAGTCTGCTACATTCTGCCATGGACAGCTGCATTGACAGATTTCTGCTCATGGCTGTATATATTCCTTGCTTTATTGTCTAAAAATCTTTTGTAGCATGTACATAGGAATAATTTTCATTCCACCGCAGTCCAGTATGGTTTCACAACAGATGAAGGGGAGCATAAAACAGCTCTGGGGAGCACCAGATGATGCCCAGCTTAAGGAAGAAAACCCTGCCAATCATTGCTTTCAAGCAGATTTTAAAGACAGTTCTGTGCAGTAGGTATTCTTTCTTTCAGAGCTGATGTCTTTATGATTTCCATTGTGCTGCATTATTTTACTCCTCTGCACTTATATTTTAATACGATGCTTATTTGTTTTCTGTTTTTACTATGTTCCTTGTTACTGGAGTTACACTGTGGAGAAAAACAAGATACAGGTGTCACTATTACCTGGTATTCCTCAAACAGATTGCAAGACAGCTCTCAGAATTCCAAATAAGCCATGCTATCTGCCTACTGGGAGTCATCAGACAAGAGATTGAAAGAGTGCAACATTTGTAAAAACTGAATTAAAACAAGCCAACTTTCTCATATTGGATTTTTTTTTTTTTTTTGGCTTTCTCATTGTGCTTCCTGGTTCCTTGTTCATAGGCTCACTGCAAATGTTCCAAAGTAGAAATGTTGCTCTTTCCTGATCTTGCTGTTTCTGATTTCATGTCAACTCAATCCTAACTACTAATTTTCTGAATTCCCCACAAGAATTATGGAAGAGTTTAATTGAAGCTCCAGCAGAGAAGGAGGGACACAAGTGAACTCTCCTTAGCCCAGTTGCCATGGTTCTAAACTTGAGCATTTTTTTTTCTATTTAACATTTCAAAGAATGAAATCCCAGTAATATAAATCCAAAGGAAATCTTGAATGTCACATATAATTTGGCTGTTAGACTCCAAAGTGCTACTAGATTTGCACCCTGGACAGAAATGGAGTCGAGATGCTTTTTATGTTACTTTCTTTACTCTTAAGGCATTGCCAACTTACCCTGTAATAAAAAACCCAGGAAGATCTGTGGGTTGTTTTGCTTAATTTATTTTTAAAAATCCCCCTTTTTTAAAAATCCCACCTTTGTGGGATGCGGGTCAATCCTTGGTGTTAGGATTATCTCTAAGCAGTAAATGTTTGCGGGCAGTGGTGATGGAGCTGCTGTTCACCTTTTTAATATGGTTCTAAAGATAGATTATGGGTTTACACTCAATGTTCTTACACTCAATGTTCTTTCCGCCTCAGAATGAAATAGAGAAGTGAGAAGATAGCAGATGAACTGGGAAACTCCTGCTCTCATACCCCTGTCTCTTTTCACAAATCATTTAACTTTATTTCAGGTTCTTCTTTCTCCCAATATTAAAAAGTACAAGCTCACGATTGGTGGCTTTTCCTTCTCTATGAATACCATCTTCAGCAGCAGCTCCTTATCTTCCAACCTCCTCTGAAAAGGGAGCATTTACTTTCATCTGCTGCACACAGATACGATATACTTCCCTCTAGCACCATAAAATGCAGAGCTTCACAAAGTCTAATCATACTTGGCAACTGACCAGATCTCGGGGAAAGCCCGCCAGTTTTTGTGCAGCACTGCAAAGGTGGAGTTTGTTCTTTAGCGAAATGAAAATTCATTTCCTCTTCTGGCGACTGCACGGTGCTTTTCCTGCAGGAGATTGGGCCATTGGGCCAGCCCAGCTATATATGACTTCTGTCCCTCTGTTCTTCGGACTGAGTTTTCCTTCCCAAGCTCCTCTCATTAATATAGATATGACTTTCCCTCTTGACATTCATTTGTCATGCCTTTTTATCTCTGTTGTACTCTCTGGCAATTTTCATTCTATCCCCTCCTGGTGTGTATGAGTTGGAGTGTTAATCTCTGCCTTGTCATCTCTCCCTCCCAGCATATGCTCCTTTTTCCTTTGCATCTTCAGCAACTGCGTTGCCCTGGGGAGTCACAAAAACCTCCCAGTCTCAGCTGAGAGAAATGGGGAAAATGGGAAACGTTGGGGCAGGCCACATGCATTTGGGATGGCCAGTAGATGGACTGAGAGATATGTGTGTGTTTCCCATCCAAGGTTTGGACTGTTGCTGTTGTGGGGAAAATAAGAGGAAGAAAAAGCATTAGATATGTTCGCTGTCTTGAGTTGTTTATAAAATAATAAAGGCAGAATATAAGTGAAATAAATAAATAATAACTACATTAACATCCACCAAAGCATCAAAGACGAAAAAGATGGAATGCCCCCCAAAACAGTTCTTCAAATTTTTGAAATGGGAAATATGTTGGTCTGCACACCCAGCGGCCAGTTTATATGACCACAATTGAGCCCAAAATTTCTGTTGTTAAGTGAGACATTTGTTAGGTGAGTTTTGCCCCGTTTTATGACTTTTCTTGCCACAGTTGTTAAGTGAATCGCTGTAGCTGATAAGTTAGTAACATGGTTGTTAAGTGAATCTGGCTTCCCCATTGTCTTTCCTTGCTGGAAGGTTGCAATGGGGGATCACGTGACCCGGGACACTGCAACGGTCATAAATATGAACCAGGTGCCAAGCATCTGAATTTTAATCAGGTGACCCTGGGGAGGCTGCAAAGGTTGTAACTGCGAAAAACAGTCATAAGTCACATTTTTCAGTGCGATTGTAACTTTGAACGGTCACTAAAAGAATTGTTGTAAGTTGAGGACTGCCTGTAATGTCTTACACATTTGTTTTGGGAGGCTATTACACCAGGACTGAACAGGCCATGGATCATTCTGACTTCATATGTATCAATTATTTGCTTACTATGAAACTCTGAGTTCTGGGCTTACACAGACTGTGCTAGGGGTGAAATCCAGCAGGTTCTGACAGGTTCTGGAGAACCGGTAGCAGAAATTTTGAGTAGTTTGGAGAACCGGCAAATATCACCTCTGGCTGGCCTCAGAATGGGGTGGAAATGGAGATTTTGCAATATCTTTCCCCCAGGAGTGGGGAGGAAATGGGGATTTTGCAGTATCCTTTCCCTGCCATGCCCACCAAGCCACAGCCACAGAACCGGTAGTAAAAAAAATTGGATTTCACCACTGGACTGTGTCACATAATCCTCTCCTCTCTCTTAGAGTCTACAGGAAGTACATAGAAATCTCTGACACTACTGGTTTAGATTGAGGACTTAAAACTGACAGACTGGTCTGTGTGATCATGGCCATCAGACATTTTAGATGGGAACTTATATATTTTTTTTCTTTTAGCCAAGCAGGAAATGCCAGAGATTGTCACAGGAATTTGTTTACTCTTTTCTTTTAATGAATAGATATAGTTAACAATGATTTGCATGCAGTCGTGGCATGCAGAGTGGAATATAGTTATTCTCTATATGGAATGTAGTTATTCTCTAGAACAGGGGTGTCAAACTGGATTTCTTCGAGGGCTGGATCAGCATTGTGGTTCTCCGTGGCCTGACGAAATAGAGAAGCGAGAAAGTAGCAGATGAACTGGGGAACTCCTCCTCTCATACCCCTGTCTCTTTTCACAATCATTTAACTTTATTTCAGGTTCTTCTCTCTCCCAATATTAAAAAATACGAGCTCACGATTGGTGGCTTTTCCTTCTCCATGAAGATGGGACGGACGACTCCTGAAGCACAGTGCTGGCCCAAATGGGGCCCATGCCCCATTTTGCCTGCCAAAGTGCTGCAGGAGGCTATCCAGGTCGAAAATGGGATGTGGTGCTGGTGTGCAGCCCCCCTCGTGGCCCCCCCCCCCGACCCTGGTTTGGGCTGGCAAGGTGCTGCAGGAGCCTGTCCAGGCTAAAAATGGATTTAAGCATCCTGTGGTCTGGCCCATGGGCCTTGAGTTTGACACCCCTGCTCTAGAACAAAAGAACAGGCCTGTTGGATTAAGCCAAGATCCTTCCTGATCCAGTGCTTCTTCTGTCAGTGGCTAGGCATCTCACCAGTAGAAGGCATAGATCTATTCCACTTTCCCTATTGTGGTCTATAAAGGCATTTAGAACTGACCTTGGGGAAGATATAGGTGAGGGGATGTTGTTGGGGTGGGAGGGACGGAGGAACAAGTCCTGAGATAGAAGAAAGCATTTAAAAAGGAATCTCCTTGTCTTGATTTGTTTATGTTACAAGATGGGACAGAGAAAAACCTGGACAGACATTCAAGATTCTGTTAATATGCCATACAATGTTAAAGCAGCATTCCCAGAATCTCAGCATTTTTTTTATTTCTTGACCTGGTCTAGCTCAAAAGACTGAGATTCTCTTGAAGCTGCTATTTGCCTTAACTCAGATGTGAGAACTGTACCCTATGGTAGACTTGGCTTCCAATTTCCATTAAGATATATATCTCTCTGTCTATCCATCTATAGCACTTCTAGGCTGCTCTAACCCCAAAACGGCTCCAAGCTGTTGGTGGTAATGAATTCCACAGGTTAATTGTGCAATTAACAATTACTGTGTTAATTAATTCCACGTCAATTATTATATTTCAGACACATTATGCAAAGATTTAGCTCTCTGGAGAAGTCAATAATGTTGGAAAAGGGAAAATGAAAAGGAAGAAGAGGATGACCAATAGCAATGGGTGGACTCAATTATAGCAACAATTGGGAAATAGTGCTAAAAGTCTTGATTGGTGACAGATTCTCCTAGAAAATATCTACCTATGAGTTGATATTGACTTGATGGCATTTAATCATCATAAAATCCCTAGCCAGACAGTTGATGCCAAATATGATTTGAGAATGTTCTGTCTCTCAATTGCCTTTCTTTCAAGCTACAGTAAACAGCTTCAAATGTGTAGCCTTTTAAAAAAATCCTGTGGAGTATTTTGCTTGCCTTCTTCTCTTCTTTTTCCAGCTCTACTTTATCCTCCAAAAGGATGAAGGGTTTTCCAAGTTTTTGTTTTCCAAGTTTTTCCAAGATTCCTGTTTTTAATCCTTGCATAATGATATTTAGCATGGACTTTGCCTTCCTTACAACTCCCACACCTCTTCATTGAGTTATCTACTATGGCCTTAAGAGCTTTTTCCTTGTTACCTATAGACAACTCAGACCTGATTAGTGCATATGTGAAATTAGAGCTTTTTGCCCTGGTGTGTATAACTTTACTTAGACTGAATTGCATTGCAAATTGATTGAACATTATCCCAATTTAAAAAGATCTTTATAGAGTGTTTTACAAGCACTGTTGGTTCGTATTACCCTGAATAATTTAGTATCATCCACAAACTCGGTCAACTGATTGCATAATCAAGATCATTTATGAACAAATTAAAAAAAAAAACCAGACCTGTCACAGATCCTGATAAACTTCTCCTCTTGTTTCCTTCCATTGATAAAATTACCCAATTATTTCTATGCTTCACATTGTTTTTCAACTAGTTAGCAATCCATAAAAGGACAAGCCCTCCTACCCCAAAAGAGTTAAGTCTACGCAAGAACCTTTGATAATAAACATTGTTAGATGTTTTCTGAAATTCAAGCCTAAAGTATCAACAGAATTGTCTCCATCCACCTGTCTGGCTGACCTTCCCAAAAAGAGAAGTGAGGCAGCCTTTTCCTTTGCAGAATACAAAAGCAATGGCTTTTTCTTCCAATCGGAAAGGTTGTCCAATGCTGGCTGGGGAATTCTGGGAGTTGAAATCCACAAGTCTTAAAGTTGCTAATGCTGAACGCAGTAGGGTTTGTTCCTCTTTGTATCTTTTCTTTGGTCACCATCCGTGCCAATGGCTTATTGTTTCCACGATCTTCTCCGAATTTCTTTTTAAAAAGTTGATGCCCCATTTGTATGGCACACTTCTGGTTGGCCCTACTTGTTTCTCCAAATTCTGTGCTGTAACTCCTGGCTCTGTAAAATATTCAGACAAACGGTACACTATATATTTGGGAAGACAACGTGAACAGTTTAAAAGAATTATTACAATGCTGAGCATGCAGCATGCAGCTGATCCAAAGGGAAAAGACAGCAACCACATGTTCAGTCGCTTTTATGGAAATGTAGCATCCAGAGTCAGCCGTTATTGCAACATTAGCCTGTCAAAATGCTGATCGCAGTGGTGGGGCTCAGAACTCTGTCCTTCATAAGAGGTTCTCCTCTGAGTTCCCTAATTAACACAGAATGACAATTGAACAGCCAGTGCCAAAATGGGTAGACAGAAGGTGCCTTTAAGTTGGTTGCTTAGGTGTCATTTGCTATTCTCACCTCTGGACGATCCTCCCCGCTGCAGAGGGGGACGCTGGGAGTTTTGAGATCCTGCCCCTGTTTATGTGGGCTCTCAGATACGTTAAAAATGTGTCCAGAGTGGAATGAGACAGATACAATCTGCCGCATGCTCATCACCAGCTTCAGATGAGTGTAAGCAATCCACTTAAAATGCAAGCCCCTCCCAAGCAAAGCCTTCCCGGTGCATCTTTTGATAGAGCTGGGATAGAAACCATCTGCCCCTTTTCATTTAGCTCCATGATGGACCCTGAGCTGTTCTGGCACATTAAGGAGCTGTCAGGGAACGATGCTAATGGCTTAAATGACAGAGGAGGCAGTTCAGGGATGGCAGTGTGAAAATCTCACACATGTATGGGATAGCCAGATAACCTTTATCCTTGAAAAGCAGAATCTATCGGGGACATTCCAGCCGATGCGTTCGATTTATGTAGATCATCCATGTTGATTCATTCAATAGTAAATGTAAAAAACGAAAATCAGATCAGCGGTGCCCAGGTGCAACTGCCCTCCGACGAAACCCGGCCATCTGATGGTTGCATTGTTGCTGTGTGGCTTTCAGACGGAGGGCATTTGCAACAGGAAAGGGCAAACTGACCATCCTCCTGTGGTTGCTGAATTACCAATGTAGCCAGCATGCCCAACAGTTTAAGCCACTGGGAGTTTTGGTCCAGCAATGACTTGAGGGACACCTGTACCTATAGTCAATTGACTTGATTTGTGAGAATATTCAGAGCCCTTGACTTGCAGTGAGGTCTTCTGAATCCTTTGTCATCTTGATGCCTGTCTTCAGTTGTTCATTCATTCATTTAGGAAAATTTATATTGCCGCCTATTCACTCACAGCAACTCAAGGCGGCTTACAGGAATTAGAAACACAATATAAAAGAAATAAAAATAATAAATAATAATAAAACAATTAGCCTCCCCAGTGGCAACACACACTCATATCAGCCATTTAATGGGCTCCCACCCCGCTCTGGGTTCCCCACTGCCAAAACCACGTCTTCGGGACCTTCCAAAAGAGTGTCAGAGTGGGGTCCAGCTTAATTTCCCAAGGGATAATGTTCCAGAAGGAGGGAGCCACCACAGAGAAGGCCCTTCTTCTGGGTCCCACCTTTTGCAACCAAGGCTCCAGTGGTGGGTTGCCCCCAGTTCGGACCAGTTCGCAAGAACCAGTAGTAAAACTGGCAGGAGGCCCCGCCCACCGCCCCAGATGTCATCATCAGCGATCTGCGCATGTGCAGAAGCTTCTTCACGATCCTGTTGTGAACCGGTAGTAAAGATAAGTAGAACCCATCCCTGCAAGACTAGGCTACTGCCATGAAATTTCCTTTGAAGCTTCAGTTTAGGAAGAGTGCAATAATACTGCGAGAAGGAAATATCATTAAAATTCAAAGCTACATTGCAATTTATAGCACGCTGTGTAATCCCAGTGATTCTATGGAAAACCTCAGCGGTTGGTATTTTGTGCCACTGGCTGGGGAATTCTGGGAGTTGAAGTTCACACGTTTTAAGGTTGCTGAGTTTGAGAAACATGGCTCTTAGACGTTTTACTCTTTTCCAAAACCTATCTTGAAATCAGAGTTTGGTTGAATACACCTCATGGTCTTCCCTTGGGAGAATTTGGCAGAATTAATTCTAATTTACACACAGTCACAGATCACACGCCAGATTAGCTCTAGTCAGCAATGTAACAGGTTTTCTTCTGTAGTAGGGGATCAAGGATAAATATACACTTCTTAGAAGAGATTTAAACTGTAACATGTACAATATCAAAAACCATTTCCTACGATTTAAATACTCTTTTGGGGCTGTGCACTGCAGTCATGTCATGCATTGAATCATAAAAATTACCTGAAAGATGTTATTTATTCATCTAAGTATGATTGAATTGGAGGTTTGTAACATTCAAATAAAGACCATCAGCCGATCCTTAGCGAATGAGAAATCCAAACAACATTTAATACTGAATTCTCATCAACCCATCTAAGCATGAAGACATGGGTTGGAGAAGTTCTACAAGCATGCTCTTATGAACAAATTCAGATTATTAATCTGAATATGGTTGCTATTGCAACCAGGATGATTCAATCTATGTTTTATTTTCTGGTTGTCTGGTTAACAATTATAGCTTGATGATTTTCTTAAGGACTGTGACTTCAAATCCATATTTAATTTCTTGCGAGTTCCCCTAATAGATTTGATATACATTCTGCTGAAAGTGTGTTGGGTTTGACAATATTTTTGCTTCACAATTCCAGGAGTATAAAATAAGACAGTGGGCATCCCAAAAAAGTGTCTCTGTCATTTTCTACAGAGATTCTTAGATTCATGAGTCCCGGTTCCCATCACAAGCCTTGTTCCGTTGAAACTAATTCTAGACATTTCTCCATAAGTCCCATGTTCTTTGGAGAACATTATGCTAACCAGCACCACAGCTGGTCATTGCTTGCCTTATGTGCTAGGAGGATATGTCTGAGAGCGCCACCTGGTGAGGTCAGTAACAATAGTGACTTCGTAGAAGACGCTCCAGGATGCCCGAAATACCTTAATGTTCAAATTGGTTTCTCTAGTAATGAAGGTCAGGTATGGTTCCCGCTCCTGCTTCTTCACATGCAACAATGTAAGAAGCCCTTTCTTCAGAGTTCATTCCAGCTTCTGTGCAACTCCTCTCGAGCTCTTTGCTTACCTGAATATCCATTTGGATTTCCAGAACTTAAAACTCTTCCCAAGCAAAAGCATCATAGAGCAGGAGTCTCGAACCTTGGCAACTTTAAGCCTGGAGGACTTCAACTCCCAGCAAAGCTGGCTGGGGAATTCTGGGAGTTGAAGTCTTCCAGGCTTAAAGTTGCCAAGGTTCGAGACCCCTGTAATAGAGCACTCAGAACCCCAAAATTTCTTGATTTGAAGATGGGTACTCAAAGGGGATTTGGAAAAGGCATCTGGAAAATGATTCAGAATGGGCTCTTCTATTAGGCTAACCTATGCTTTGGCTAACTGGTTCATTTAGTACAGAATAATTGGCGGTTGATTCGGAGGGTATACCGTAGTAAGATACCATGGGGACAAAATGATGATGATGATGATGATGATGATAAACAATTGGGCACTCTTCCATCATTTTTCATTTTCAAAAAAACATATGAGGAACTTAAGACATTCTTGTAAAAAAGGTTGCTACACAATGACACTTTGAGGATTCTGTTTTCTCTGTCTCTCCCTTCCCTTTTTTCTCCCACTCTCTCCCACCTCTCCCTCTCCCCTCCTTCCCCCCTCTCTCCCTCTCCTTCTCTCTCCCCCTCCATTCCCCTCTTCCCTTTCCCCTCTTTCTGTCACCCCTCCTTTCTTTGCCTCTCTCCCTCTCCTCTCCTCTCCCCTCCTTCCCCTCTTCTTCCCCCCACTCTCTCTCTCCTTTCCCCTCCTTCCTTCCCCGTTTCTGTACCTCCCTCCTCTTTCCCTCTCCTCCCCCCTCCTTCCCCTCTCCCTCCCCTCCCTCTCTCCCTCTTCCTTTCCCCCTCTTTCTGACCCTCCCTCCTCTCTTTCCCTCTCTCTCTCTCCTTTCCCCTCCCTTCCCTCTCTCTTGCAGAACCTGAAGGCATCTAAGGTGTGTTTAGTGTGGCCCAATGCCAGTGGCCATTAGGCCTCCCCACCCCAGGGTTTGCTGTCCTTGGGTCCAGCAGCAACGTTCAGCCTCATATACTCAAGCAGCAAAATAAGCACTTTCTCCAAATGCAGCCTGTGACAGGCACTGCAGAAGTTGGCAGGGTAAACTATCTGTTGTTAAAGGAACACGGGGCTTGAAGGAAGAAGGCTGCTGAAAGCAGTCAAGGACTTGGCAGCTCCGGCTCTTCAGTTGGGAAACACACTAGTACATATTCAGCAAGAAATGATTCCAAAACTGTCAGAAAATTGACTTTGTTTTACTTAGTTGATTCATTGATTTGGGTTGGGAATTAAGTGTTTTGTTGGACCCAGCCAAGCAGGAGGGCCTCGGGGAGAGAAAGCTAAGGATGAAAATCATCCTTCACATTTGGAAGATTCCAATTTAGGAAGCCAGGCAGATTGGGGAATTAAGAAATAACCACGGAGAATAGAGAAGAATATTGATCTTGAATGAATGACTTAGCAAAAAATTCACAGTAGTTGCAACTGTCAGGAATAAAAATAGGATTCCTCCCCCCCCCCCCCAAGGAATTGCAGAAACTGGTGTTTTAAAACATGTTTACTAGGGAAGAACTATCAGAACTGGCCAAGTTTGTTGATCTCTATATTTGATCACTAAAAGCAGAAGGTCTGTCATTTTAATGTGGTTAAGATCAGTGGTGAAATCCAAATTTTTTTTACTACCGGTTCTGTGGGCGTGGCTTGGTGGGTGTGGTGTGGCTTGGTGGGCATGGCTTGGTGGGCATGGCAGGGGAAGGATACTGCAACATCTCCATTACCACCCCACTCCAGGGGAAAGATACTACAAAATCCCCATTCCCTCCCCACTCCTGGGAAAGGATATTGCAAAATCTCCATTCCCTCCCACTCTGGGGCCAGTCAGGGGTGGCATTAGCTGGTTTTTTGTTTTTTTAAAAAAATTATTTATATGCCACCCTTCTCCAGAGACTCAGGGCGGCTTACAGTGTGTTAAGCAATAGCCTTCATACTTTTGTATATTTATACAAAGTCAGCTTATTGTCCCCACAATCTGGGTCCTCATTTTACTTACCTTAGAAAGGATGGAAGGCTGAGTCAACCTTGAGCCTGGTGGGATTTGAACTTGCAGTAATTGCAAAAAGCTGATCTTAATAACAGTGAATTAGTCCACTGCGCCACCAGGACTCATGTTCTCTGAACTGCTCAAAATTTTCACTACCGGTTCTCCAGAACCTGTCCGAACCTGCTGGATTTCACCCCTGGTTAAGAGGTGGGAAAATAATGTGTGATAAGGGTTGGGGGCCATGCAGAATGGCTCTACCCCACTATTGCCTGGAAGAGGACTCTCCCGCTAAGTCAGAGCCACATCGGGTGCACAGCATTGGCGGGACAGAACCAGATGGATCATGTGATCCATGGCGATCCAGTTGAGCCCTGTGCAGAATGTGGGATTTGTACAGGGGTGAAATGTAAAATGTGTTATTACCGGTTCTGTGGGCATGACTTGGTGGTGGTGGGGGTAATGTGACTGGGTGAGCATGGCCAACTTTTTTTTTTTAAAACTTTTCAAAGCATTTTTTTAACCACCACTTTGGCCAAGAGGTTGCAGAAAAAAATGTTTTGAAAAGCCTCTGAGGATCCCAGCTGAGCCGCGTGATCATCAGAGGCTTTTTTTCTTACTTTTAAAAGCATTTTTTCCTTGGAAGAGGTTGTAGAAAAAATGCTTTTAAAAGTAAAAAAAAAGCCTCTGATGATCATTCAACTCAGCTGAGCGGGGGGGGGGGGTGTGTGCAGGGATTTTTGCTACCGGTTCTCCGAACCACCCGCTGCCATTGCTACCGGATCGGGCGAACCGGTCTGAACCGGGAGCATTTTCACCCCTGGATTTGTAAGGCTGAGGTGTGCTGAGGAAGCACATCTGATCTCATTCCAGTACTTGCATCCATCTGCTTCTTCCCTCATTGATTGTCCACTTCTGTTTTCCATCACAAAGCCACCAAAAGTCAAAATTTAAGTCAGCATATAGTGCAAGTGTGCTTTACTCAGCACCTTACACATATCAGGTATAGACTGAAGCTTCATCTGAGTAAAAGACCACAGAGTAGAGATACTCTAGAGCAGGGATCGCCAACCTTGGCAACTTTAGGCCTGGCGGACTTCAACTCTCAGCTTTGCTGGCTGGGGAATTCTGGGAGTTGAAGTTCTCCAGGCTTAAAGTTGCCAAGGTTGGAGATCCCTGCTCTAGATGATGTTCTTGTTGTGGATGATGATAATGATGATGATGATGTTTAAGATTTAAAAACCTAAGTGTCAAAATAACAACTTGGCCATCAAAATGGAAGTCCTGCCAAGTGCTGGGCAAGCTTCACTAAAGAGGACTTCCTACACCCATTAGCAGGGGTGCGTTCTACTTACCTTTACTACTGGATCGCATTGCGCTTCTGCACATGCGCAGATCACCTAGGATGACATCTGGGTCAGTGGGCGGAGCCTCCTGCCGGTTTTACTACCAGTTCTTGCGAACCGGTCTAAACCAGGGGCAACCCATCACTGCCCATCAGGATTTCCTCATCCTGTTCTGGTCACCTGGTGAGTGGGACAGTTAGGCAGCTTGAGACAGGATCTCAATACTGTAGACTCAATACTGTCTCCATTTCCACAAAGTGGTCACCCAAAATCTTATATTTCAGGGGGAGCTCCCTATCCAGCCAGAGCTGAAGAAGAGTTTTGGATGGGAAGTGAAACGTCTTCAAAGAAAAACCAGAAAGTCCAGTTGCCTGTTTTTCAAAACACCTTTGGGACAACCATGACCTGGATGACTGAGAAATCTCCATAGACGTTTATGCTCTGAATGGTCATCACCATCTGTCCTTCTCTTCATTTGACGGAAAGGCTAAAAGAGGAAGACTTTGCCTTCCAGATGGCCACAGGTGAGTAGAAGGAGGCATTCTTTCAGGCATGGCAGGCATTTCCTTCCTAAGGTTCTTTTCCACCAAGGATGGAGTCGGAAGTGGTAGGTAGAAGCTCTCCATCCACCTTTGCTCTGCTGGTGGGAAGATATTTCTTGCCAGAGATTTGACCAGATTCAAAGCTTTTGAAATTAAACTGTGTGTGGTCTTAGGAAGGCTGATTGTCCATGTCACTCTAGAAAAACCTCTTGAGGTTTCCTTCCTTCCTTCCTTCCTTCCTTCCTTCCTTCCTTCCTTCTCTTTCTTTCTTTCTTTCTCTCTCTCTTTCTCTCTCTCTCTCTTTCTTTCTTTCTTTCTTTCTTTCTTTCTTTCTTTCTTTCTCTCTCTCTCTCTCTCTCTCTCTCTCTCTCTCTTTCTTTCTTTCCAGAAACCCTTTTCTTCTGTAGAGTTTTCCTCATGAGCTGAAAGGAAGGTTGGTATTCATTCTCCCAGTTGCTTACACCCCTTCTTCTAAGCGTTTATTCAGAGGGTAAATTTTTAGGAGCACAAATGCCTTTGCTCCCGTGACTTTTCTTTCTTTCCAAGAATACCAGCAGGGTTTAAGTACAGCAGTATAACAAGTTGGCCTTGGCACACCATACCCAACAGAATAGGGCTCTCCAACTTTGGCCACTTTAAGCCTGGCGGATGTCAACTCCCAGAAGCAAAGCTGGCTGGGGAATCCTGGGAGTTGAAGTCCTCCAGGCTTAAAGTGGCCAAAGTTGGAGAGCCCTGCAATAGAAAACACCTACCTGTGATGCCGACTCCTTCCCCATAGCCACACACACGAGCACTCCTGCTGATCTGCGCAAGATTCATGTGTCAGGTGAGGCATTTGCCACACAGAGGGAACACAGAAGCACTTGCTGTGATCAGTAGCTAGGTGGGCCAGCTCTGAATCAAATCCTCCATAAGTTACACCTGTCAACCACTGGGCCTCCAAGTGGAAGCCACCATCTCTTAAAAAAAAAAGAGAATGTGGAATTTCTGAATCCGGGTTCCCCCTTCTGCCAAATCAGAGCATTGATCCACCTAGACCAGCCCTTCCCCTGCAAGGGGGGGGGGAGTACAGCTGCAGTAAAGTGGGCCAAAGGGATGTGTAATAGTAACAGAGTTGGAAGGGACCTTGGAGGTCATCTAGCTCAACCCCGTTTATGCAGGAGAACTGTATTAGGGATTTGAACCAGAGGTGGGTTTCAGCAGGTTCTGACCAGTTCTGGAGAACCGGTAGTGGACATTTTGAGTAGTTCGGAGAACCGATAGTAAAAATTCTGATTGGCCCCGCCCCCATCTATTCTCTGCCTCCCGAGTCCCAGCTGATTGGGAGGAAATGGGGATTTTGCAGTAACCTTCCCCTGGATTGGGGAGGGAATGGAGATTTTACAGTATCCTTCCACTGCCCGGCCCACCAAGCCACACCCACCAAGCCATGCCACTCCCACCAAGCCACACCCACAGAACCGGTAGTAAAAAAGTTTTGAAACCCACCCACTGATTCGAACCGCTGATCTTTCTTGATCGACAAGCTCAGTGTCTTAGCCACTGAGCCACCTAGTCCGTGTGTCGCTTGTTTTTTCGAAAAACTCAACCAGGGATGAAAATTTGGGACCCAGAAGTGGAGCAACCTTTCCTTCTCTTTCCAAAAGAGGGGGCGGGTGGAGTTTATCACTTGGAACTTTCTTCTGCCGCCCCCCCCCGCCCCCCCAACCCAGCAATTTCAGTTCCCGGCTGCCACTTTTCTCCCTGAAGCCCGGAACGGTGCAGTTGCGGTTCTTAACTGCCCGGCCAGATCCCCAGTTTTGGTGGTGGGGGTAGTGGGGGTGGGGTGGGGGGCTGCCAGTTGCCGACCCGTTCACGCAGGGCTGCCTCGGCCCGCGGTCGTTTGGCTGGGGGGGGGAGGGCGGGGGGGGGGTCGCCGCATTGCTCTGCGCATCGCCCTCCAGGGAGAGTTCTGAATCCCATAATTAAACCTTTATTGGTGGCAGCACCTGCCTTCTGCCTGCCCGGCCCCCCGAGGAGCGCCAGCCCGGCCCAGCCGCGGCAGGAAGGAGGGGACAGAGAGCCAGGCAGGAGGCGCAGAGGAGCAGCGTTGCAGAGGCGGCGGTGACCGGCGCTCCGCACTCGCCCGACGCCGCCTCCTCCTCCGGATGCCAGCACAGGCGGCGGCGGCGGCGGCGGCGGCGGCCAGCTGGAGCGGCGGCCAGGATGCTGCGCTACCTGCTGAAGACGCTCCTGCAGATGAACCTCTTCGCGGACTCGCTGGCGGCCGGCGACGGCCTGGCCAACTCTTCGGAGCTGCTGCTCAGCCTCAACTCTTCGGCGCTGGCGGCGCTGAGCCCCGGCGGCTTCCTCGACCTGGCCAACGTAACCGGCGGCAACGGTGAGGGGCGAGGAGCGAGGGGCCGGGCGGTTGAGCGTCATCCGCCGGCCGGAGGGCAGGGAGGAGGGCTCGACCCAAGCCAGAACCGGCAGAGGCGGGAGGGAGCGTGGGCGCTCTGTACATGCTCGGAAGCAGGCTCGCGAATCGCGTGGGAAACCGGTCTTGGACGCCGGGTTTTCTTACGGGGGTCAAGGCAGCCGAGTTTCCCTGCATTACCGGCAGCCACCCACCCCGTGATAGAGATAGCTGGGGCGGCGGGGGGGGGCGGGTATTCTGCCCCCCCCCCCCCCCCCCGATTTCATGCCTGAGGGCGGAATTGAATTCGAGTTTAGCCACTCCGGTCCCTGCAGTGGCTCCCCACCCCCAACCCTCAGTAGATCTAAAGATTCAGGCTCTGTGATCGCTTAACACGTGTCATGTTGGGGCTTCACAGGCCAAAGTCCGGTGGAGGGTTTGGGAACGAAAGGGACACACGGGTGACTTTTTTTTAGCCGCGTGAGGAAAGTCCGCCAAGGGGGGGGGGGGGTGTCAACGATCGTAGCATCTGTCCACTTGAGGGGCGAGCCTGGTGCCTCCCGCCCATTCACACGTGCACGTGTCTCACTCGGGAAAGTCTCAGTAGCGCATTCTCCGGGAAATCCTTTGTTCCAGAACGCTTTTCCTCTCCAGGGAAATGTACCCAGTGCGGACACGTGTCCGCATCTTCCCACGTGTACGGGAACCTTTGATGGGAATAATTGCTTCTCTGCTCACGGATCTCTTTTTCTCGTATTCGAGTGCTGAGAATCATTTAAAGAAGGATTAGAAGGCATTTTGTATATCGGATCCTTGGCCACAGAGAAGCCTAAGCTCCCCCCTCTTTCCTGCGCCCCCCCCCCCCCGTTTGAAGCCTCCTGGGATTGCAGCAACCGGCCGTAGTTTTTGCAGGCGGAGAAACCCCGTTGAACTCCCGAGAAAATATTGGCCCTTGGATTTTCTATAGATTCAAATCTAACCCTATTCCTTTTTTTAAATAATAATAATAATAATAATCCCCAATTCGCTTACACCCCGGTGGTCCTGGAAACTCCTCCTCGCAAGTATCCCCCGAGTCCTACGCAGGGACGCGCTTAAATTTATTTCCCCTTCTGCGAGATCAACCTTCTAAACCAGGCTGAAAAGTCACAAACGGGAAAAAAGGACAGCACCTCTGGGCAAGTGCAAAGTGCAATTCCCATCTTGCAATTTCGGGCCGATCCAGGACATACTCGCGAGAGAGCAGGAGTTAAAGCTTTTTTCAAAGGTTCCCCCCTCCCCCCCCCCAAAGTACCATCTCTAGCCTTCTTTTAATAAATAAAATAAAAAGACGGGGGAAATCTCCTCTTCGGTAAAAACCCGGGGGAGTTCGTATTTTACTGCCAGGTGAGGACCGCTCTTATGTCCCAGGTAGATCGCTCCGGCTCCCCCTCCCCCTTCCTCCTGCTGCAGCCCAGCCTTCTCAGCGCACTGCATGAAAGGAAGCGCGGGTTAATCCACCCCGTAGCGCCTCCGCAGGGAGCTGCAGTTAACCGAGCTCGCCCCCTGCCCCCCCCCCCCCCGAGCGCTTGCCTGGATCAGGCCCTGCGCGCGTTTCCGTGGTGGGGCCTTTCAGACTAAGATCCGACCAAAGGCAGCGCAACTCTTAGGGAAGGCGAGTCTCCAGCGACGCAGTTAATCAGACGCGGAGCTCCGCTTCTTCGGCGCTGAGTTGGTCACTAACCTGTACAAGAAGCGCGTTGACTTCCCTTTGGAAAAAAAAAAACTTCTATTTCGTGAAGGATCCTAAGTAGGAATCGTAAATTGGCCGTTTTGCGCCCTCTCTTGGCTAAAGTTGGTAATGAGCAAAAGCTCCGGATTCTTTTTCCCTATCTACCCGTTCCTTATTAGATCTCTCCCCCCAGCCCCCACACACCCCTTCAGTCCTGTCCGATTTCCCAAGACTGCACAGACAAATCCTTGCGATTTTCTTGGCGAGGGTTTTTAGAAGAGGTTTGCTATTGCCTCCTTCCGAGGGCTGAGAGAAAGGGGCTGGCCCAAGTCGCCTATCTGGCTTTTTGTGCCTAAAGCAGAACTGGAACTCACAATCTCCCACTTTTTAGTCTGATGTCTTAACCGCTACACCAAACTAGCTCTTTCAATGTTAGATACTTAATTTAATTTAATTTCAGATTTATACTAATGCTTATTTTAGCCCATTTCCTTTATTCTGTTCCAAGGGGCACCTGGAGGGGCTCAAAAATGTCAACCATGGCCCCAACAACCTGATGTTGATACCAGATAATTGACTTTTTTGACCGCTTCCCTCCAGATCCTCTAGTTCTGTGCTACGGTAATTTTTTTTAACCATTTTTTTTTCTCCTTTAAAGTCAAAGCTCCTGGGAATTTTGAATATGTGGAAAACTTCAAAATGCCAAACTAGCTCTTGGGATTATATTTTGAGAGATTTCAGTTTCCATCATGTCTGATCTACTGTGCCTAATTATTTTAAACGCTCCCCCTTCTCCCCCGGCTCATGTGTGGCACCCATGGCAAAAGCTCCCCTTCCTTTACACTGAACCAGGAATAAGTAGAATGTCTGAGCTAACCAACAAGCAAGCCAACTTTAATAATATGTGTGTGTGTCTTTGCAATGGACTTTACCCACATTTGGTTTATAACCTGGAAATCAAAAAGAGGCTCAGAGATATGATAAGGCACATCACTTGGTAGCTTCTATAAAAGGATGAGGAATGAAGGGTGTGTCCCACGTCTAAGAGATAATAGAGCATGGAAGCCATGCTGAGATATTTTAGGCCAGTGGGTCTCAGTCCTGGCAGCTTGAAGATGTCTAGACTTCAACTCCCAGAGTTCCCAGAAGACCACACATCTTCAAGCTGCCAAGGGGGAGAAACTTCGTTGCAGGCAACCAGATGACTTCCAAATTTTAAACAACTCTCACTATTTGTCATTGGTCACACTGCTTGGGCTCCATAATATTAAAATCAAATCTACAGAAGGCCCCAAGCCCCAGATGCCTTCCTTCCCTGTTCTATGAGTGCTCCATTGCTGGAGGTTTTCAAAAATAGACTGGACAACCCTTTGATCGGGATGTTAAGGTCTCTTGCCTTGAGCAGAGTGTCAGACTAGAAGATCTCTAATGTCCTGTCCAGCCCTATGATTCTATGTTCTAAAAGAAATGGTTCCTGATCATCAAAGGTAGCCGTTGATGGATATATGCAATGAGGCAATTTTATGAACCATACAGAAATATCCTATTGTTCCTGCAAACAAAGCAGATTCTTACTATTTGGGCAATATCTATCTTTCGCATTCAGGTAAGTGATTTGCAAAAAAAAAAAAAAAAAAACCCAGCCTCAAAATGCTCTGTAGTTTGTCACCTCTTTGCTTTCCCAGGATTGATCTGTGAATCTGAGAAATGCATTGCTGTTAGTTTGTGAATTTGCAGATTTTTTTTTCCTAAAAGAGGCCTTTCTGAATCTCTGGGTGCAAGAATAGGCTTAGTAACTAACAGCTGTTTTGTATTTGAAGGATGCTAATAGAAGAGAATATCTGTAGCTCATGAACGAACTGTGGGGTCCTTGATGCTCTCTGAGCTTGGTGGTTTTGTTGCAGATGTTTCATCACCCAACTAGGTAATACCATCAATGCTAGATGATGAGCACTGCAGCACTGATTCATTACCCAGTCTGGTAATGAAAAATCTGCAAGAAAACCACCAAGCTCAAAGAGCACCAAAGATCCCATATTTGAAGAATGGTCAAAATGATGCCATCCCAGGCTAATATAGCTGGACTGAACAGTATAGCTGATCATTTTGCCATCAAACAGCAGCTGAACCAGATAATTCCCCCATTGGACTCATGCATTGGGAAAAAAAACATTTTAATAAAAATTTGCATGCAAAGAAAGTTAAACTTGTCAGGCTAAAGGTAAGCTTCTTCTTGTCATGTTAATTGGTTTTCCTAACATAATGGGAAGATGGAGTCAGCATTTTCATAGCTTTTTGTCCTTTTATCACACGTTGTTTGCAATACTTTTCCAGCTGAATGCTTGCAGCTTCGTGGCTAGGATCTTGCTTGTTTTGATCACAACTCCATCAGAATTTTTATATTCTGGGCCAAACAGCATCTTGGCAATGTGATGACAAAACACAGAAGGACACAGGCCGCAACTTTGATGTAAGATGGTGAGAAGTTGCCAAACACCAAAGAAAATGTCTGGTGAGACTCAAAGCCAATCTGTTCACTCCCACTAAATATAACCAATGCAAGTACAGAAACAATAATAATAATATGCTGTTTTTTATATTGCTATAAGATGAAAAGTTATATAGAGTAAAGGTTACCGGAATACCAGCTATTACCCATGGACTCTTTCCTTCTTCCTATTAATAGTAGCAATAATTTGGGGATAACCTGAATTGGTAGAAAGCTGAAGTAGATTGGTCTTCCTCAACCTGCTACTTCTAGATGTGCTGGCCAAGAACTCACAGCTAAGTATTGCTCTGAGATGGGACATTGAGAGTATCTGCAGCTCACCAGGATAGCAAAGTGGATTGAGATGACCTCTAACATTCCTTCTAATCTATTAACTCCCTTGGTCTATCGAAGCATATTGGCTTGTCCAATTCTGAGCCATAGTCTCTTATGGTATAATGTGTTTATTTATTAAATTTATATGAGACCCATATAAATTTAGTTATATTATATTATAGTTATATACTATAGTATACAAGGCTATTGCTTAATGCATTGTAAGCCTCCCTGAGTCTCCGGAGAAGGGCGGCATATAAATCAAATTAAAAAAAACAACTATATATTGTAGTTTGAGGAAACTCTTTGATGTTTAAAAGAAGGTGAGCAACATTGTATTTGCTGGCATTTATGGAATACACTTTGGGCTTCAGTGAAGGTGATTTGGAAGTAGCTAAAGAAATGCAAAAAAACAATGCTTTACACCAGGAGTGACAATTACCAGATGCTGCCATCTGCTAAAATGTGATGTACATAAATGCAACAGGTGTAGCATTTTCATCACCATGTTTATTTGCAGGTGGGTTAATTACTGCCTATTCTTAGAGATTAGCCGGCTGCGTTTGAAAAAATAGCAACAGGGGCAATGACGGGCAATTTATTTGCCCATCAAATACTATCACTTAGAGCAGTGTTTCACAACCTTGACAACTTTAAGATGTGTGGATTTCAACTCCCAGAATTCCCCATCCAGCATACCTGGTTTAGAGGTTTTGTTGGCTCTGTTTACATCCTTAAGAAAGAAAAAAGAATGCAAGAAAAATGGGGGGGGGGGAACCACCTTGGAATTATGGAGTCAGTGGTAAATTAAGAATGAAATAAATCATGGAGATGGATCAGATTGTTTCCTCTCTGTGGGACTGCAGGAGAGGCCTTACCCCCTGGCCTTGCTCAGGCTTCTTGTCATAAACAGAAGACCTCTTTTCATTAGCATTATTAATTACTTTTGTTATTAATGCAAATGAGGGAGAATGCAAAGAACAGTGCATCTTTTAAGCCAGGCAGGCCTGCTGGGACGATTCAGAGCATCGCTGAGCCCTTTGGATTGATTCTCTCCCTCCTCTCCTTTATGCTAATTAGGCTCATTAAATGGTGTTTGACTCCAGTGTGTCCTTATAGATGATCTGGCCATGCTTTATCCAGAAAGCAATGAAGGACTTACCCCTTGGGCAGCTGGTGAATCTGGGACAATGGCCCTTTCAACCTGAAATGTATCTTGTCTCAAATTTTCAATTAGTCACTTTTCTAATTGGCAACCATTTGGGCCTTATTAATTTCCTGGTTCCCTCAGATTAATGAGGGCTAAATAGTCAATATATTTATGCCCATGAAAATCCTTAAGTATTAGGTGGTAGCTCTATAAACTCAACCACTCGAGCACACTTCAAAACCTGCTGCTCACCCTGCCTGCCCCTGCCTCTCTGTTTGCTTCTTTCTGCTTTGCAACTTGCTTTCTATACTTGGAAGAGCTAAATGTGCAAGCTGCAAGTAAACACGAAGGCAAGAAAACATTCTCGGAAAAGTTCATTCCCCTAAATCTAAGCCTATTTCTCCCTCTTGTGGCTGAACTATCCAATGGCTAATGGCTTCCTAACTCAGGAACTACCATAGTTTTTTCTCCCCTGAGAAAACTGGCTTCATCACTAACAGGAGAGGGAAAATTCATGGAATTTTTCTTCCAGTCACTTAGTGGGTGAATCAGTTGCTTGCCGGAGAATGTCAGTTCGGAAATCCCTTTAGTAGCCTCTGAAGAAATTTATTACACACAGTCATGCAAGTTTTTAATTTGCAGTTTGTGCTGCGTTATTTCCCTAGTATTTTGTATTTAATTTGCTTTCACATTTTTTTAAAAAAACATAAGAGAATAATGGTGAAATTATCATAGGTGGACAGTTCTTGCATTCCTAGAATTATTAGGTGGCAAAACTTTGTGCAGGAAAATTGTGCCTTTCATTGTACAATAATCTTATTGACAGGACAACCTCATTTTCACTTTTCTATTAAATCCTGAAGGAGAACAGTAAGAAGAATTTTTGTTTTCCAGAGAAGGAAAGGAAAGCCTTCAGAGTGATGGGATGGCATGTCACAGGAAGCAGCATCACCTCACCAATGAGACCCTTATATATTGTTTCTAACAAAGTCAGCAAAGGGAAAATTTCAAGGTAGCTTGAGAATAAGACAGAATAATGGAAGTCTTTTTTAGAGAAGAACATTTAGAAACGTCAAGGCAGGTTTCAACACATTGTGCTTTCCTTTATTTCATTTCTCATGTCTAAGGACTCTCTTTTTTTATTCCCTTTTGAGGGTCACAAAGTGGCATCCAGAGACGGCAACAAGAATGGCAGGATTCAAAGTAAGAGGCAACATGGAGGCTTTCATGCTCTTCGTTAATTGGTTTCTCTCTTCTGTCCTCCTTCTCTTTCTCTTCATTTAGTCCGGACACACACCTTAGCAGCTTTGGCCTCTTCTTCTTTTCCTTTGACTTGCAAAAGAGTTGAAGGGTAGTTTAGAAGGAAAGAGTTCTGTCTAGAACTCTTTAGAACAGGGGTCTCCAACCTTGTCAACTTTAAGACTTCTGGGAGTTGAAGTCCACAAGTCTTAAAGTTGACAAGGTTGGATACCCCTGCTTTAGAAAGGTTAGAAGATGAAGGTGAGTGCCCAGGACTTTTGCATTTTTTTTAAAAAAAAGAGAATTCACCCATCTTTTATAAGATACACGTAGAGCTGAATGTGAAGGTGGTGAGTTCCATCTTCTATCCAAGTGGTGCCTCCAAAGCTTTTTACCAAACCAGCCCATCCAAAACCCTCCCTTTGTGATCTGTGGCAGCTGTGATAGGCCAGGCTGCCTTTGAGGTGCAATGGAAAGCCTACTGAAGCAAAACGTTCATGCCAGTAAATAAAAGGTGCATTTGGAAAGGGAAAAAGGGAAAGGAGCAGCCTTGGCTCAAACTGCCTGCCTCATAATGAGCTGCTTCTATGCTTAGCATGGAGCATCAGAGCCGGCTCCAAAGACCAGGAAAATCTTTATGCATGGAGCGTGTGCTGCATAAGCAGCAGGCCTGCTGCTCGCAGAGGGAGATGCCTTTATTAGCACTGGCACTTTCCCTCTGCTCTGAATTCACTCCATTAACATAAGCTATTTATCAGGGCGATTTGACAGCCAAAATAAGCATTGGCGGGGAGCGGTGCGGTTGGTGACAAAGGCTGTCCTTGGGGAAGATGAACGGTACTGAGGTTTTTGCGGTGTGTGTGTAAAAATGTGAGTTGGTTCTCAAAGTTTTACACAGTTTGGTTCTAGGCCTAGCTCAAAACTCTAATGGCCAGAATGCCTCAAAGACCTTTTGTGATATTACTCTGAAAAACATGCGTGGAAAATCTCCAGCTCTTGACCCAAATAGAGCCAATAGGGGTTCCCCATCTGTTTTTACCAGGGTTGACCCCCTTTATCATAAGCCAAAGGAAAATTCATTCATCTTTAGTCAGCAGGGAAAGAGTAGGAATTAACACACTAAATTGCAACCTAAGTAGCAAAAATCCAACTTGTGTTATCCTTACTTCGAACTGTCATAGGAAGATCACTTATCAATACGAAAATAAAATATTTACAGTTGAATTTGCTAACCACTTGCTTTAGATTAAATTTATCCAAGTTGGCAGCATGTGTAATCCTATAACTCTGTGGGCTAAGGATGATTTTAGAATTGTAGTCCAGAACGAGGTCAGATGAGGGAGAATTGCTCTAATCTTTAGTTTCTCCACTCTGGGGCCTTCCCTATATGCAGATCTCAGCTCCCCAATTTTTCTTTCAACTTAATGCTGTCTGTGCAGTTCCAGTTCAGGTGGAAAATGCCCATTTGGGAGTGGGGTAGAAGAAACATTAAAGAACCCGCCTACGTAGGGAAGTTTTAATCTTTCTTCTTAAAGAATCACTGATGGAATGCCAAAAGGGCTCCAAAGTGTGGGTAATTATGGATGGATTTTACATGAGGTGCTTTAGTTGAGAGCTTTTAACTGGGGGGTGGTGTCTTCCCCCCACCCCCACCCCTCACAACCCTTGCTATCACATGGGGAGGCCTTTTTCTTCATTACCTTGGCAACAACCTCTTTCTCAGCGGAGAGCCATCAGCAGGAACCGGCCAATCCATAAGAATCACGCTGAGGGCTTTCAGTTGCCTGAGATTGCCACATCAGCTTCCAGGAAAAAAAAAAACCAACATAGCTAACTCAAATGTGTTTGGGAAGTGATCCAATCCAAAACTGTCAAGGAAAGAAGATCAAGTGTTCAGAATGGGCTTAGTCTGCTTATTTTCAGAAAGTAAGCAGACAACGCTATTAGAGGGCTACTTTACTGGTGTCAAAAGCAGGCCAGTGGACTTTGGCCTACTTCCAGACACCCCTGACTGGGGAGATATCAACATTTGGGAAGCATCTCTCAAGGCCTACATCATTGCAGTGGACTTATCTATTCAAAGACATGTGTGTTACTCTCAACAGGAGCCACATGTGCTACTGAAGATGTTCTTGGATGTTCTTCTCTTGGAAAGAGAAAAGGCCCAAGAAGAGAAAGCAGCAGCCTCTTCTAAGCTGCCTATCAACAATGATCAGGGTTTTCTTCCCCTGAGTAAGAAAGCTTCAGATTTTTAAAACCTCCTCTTTATTGTTGCCAGATGAGAGGGGGTCCTGCTTTTCTGTTGCATATCTTTCCATCATTCTGCAGCTTCCTTACCTGCTCCCATAACATGGTCTGAAAGATACATACAGAAGGCATTTACCTTGGATTCTTCCTCCAGGATTTAAGCAAAGAGTAGGAAGTCAGGGAGTCCACAGACTGCTGGAAGGAGGACTATAGGGTAGAAAATAGGGCAACCCAATTCTCAGGACTCCTTGTTACCCAGGAAAATGAAGAACGGCATGCCCAAGTCATCAGAATTGCACCAAAAATATTCTTTTCCAGAAAATTCAGTAAAAATGTAGTGATTAAAAAAAAACAACCCAGTAAAGTTTTAGCTAAATGCCAGCTGAGATCTTAAACAGCTGTTATCAATCAGAATTGACAGTATTGAGCTAGGTGAGCAATAATATGATTTATTATTAATTATTATTATATGGAAGTATTAATTATTAATATAAGGAAGTTTCCTATGTTCTTGAATAATGTGTGCATGTGTGTGTGAGAGAGAGTGGGGGGTGGGGCAGGGGGGAGAACATTGACCAACAGAGGAGGTTTAAGATATTATTTTGGTAGTTGAAACATTTGGGAAGCTAAGAAGCAGCTTCATTGAGCCCACTCTCTGGAAACCAGAGGTGAGGTGGCCTCCATTTTCCTGGCCTTTCAGAAAAGTTTGAAAAGATGGCTGCGGGGTCTTGCTTGGAGCTCACAGATCCATGGGGCTTGTTGGTGCCTTGAAGGTCCTCTCCCTGCCTTCTAAGTAACTTTTAATGTTGAACATCTTGGCCTCTTTTTAAATTTAATATACTGTACAGTTTTTTTATTTTTTAATATTTTGTTTGTATGTTTCTCAGAGTTGCTCTGGGAGATAGATAGATAGATAGATAGATAGATAGATAGATAGATAGATAGGGATAATCAAGACTGAAGCCATGCCTGTCATTTGGATCTGAAAGAGAGAAATGAATTCTTTCTTTCAGGAGACTCTTTACAGTGGCAGATCATGGAGGGAGGGGGAAAAGTAAAGTTCACTCCATCCTTCAACGACAGCTGCTGCATTTAGAAGCTTCCCCCCATGGTGGAAATCTTGTGCACCCCTCCACGCCATCACCTCCCCACGTGCTGCTCCATGCTGCGCACACCAAGTACTTGATTAATTAGTAGCTTTGTCTCCAGGCGACTGAGTGGAGCTGAGATGTCGCTCTTCGCCAGCAGGGAGGGGAGCCGCTGTGGTGAGAACGCAGCAAGATGTGGGATGAGTCAATAACCCATAGGAAGATATATATGACTTTGTCCCGCTGGCAGTTCCCTAATCTAGGGAAATTTTGGGAAGGCCATTTCCTTGTGAGTCCAAGGCAGGGGCAGGAAGGAGCCACTGCTTCATTCTATAAGTCATTTGTGTTGAATCAGCTGGCTTCTAAGGGTGTGGGTGTGTATGGGCATCATAATTGCAAAGGTATTTGGCTGTGTCCCAGGATCAGATCATTTTCCTTAAATTGGGAGAGAGGCTGGGGTTCTTAAACAGCTACATCACTGGATACTCCTCCTCTTCTCGGCTTTTTTTTTTTTGCACTTCAAGCATTTAATGGGGCAAATCTGTTTTTTGGCCACATTCAAGCCAGTGCGTCATCTATTTACAATTGGCAAATGTTCCCTAAATCATGGATAGCCAATGCATGGCCCATAAAGTCCTTTTTGGAGTGGGGGGCTTGGTGGATATTACGATCACGATGCCAAAGTTCTTCAACAGTTTACCAACAATTGAGAAGACATTATTTGGCCAGTCTTTGGGTCAAAAGTGCTTGTTCAGTTTGATTTTCCATGATGCGGGTGATCTTCCCTTATTTCCAGTGTCCATAAGAAGGAGCTCTCTGTGGAAATTATGAGGCCCAGGAACCACAATAAAGCCTTGGGAGCGAGGGAATCTATGAAATTTCACCAAGTAAGTCATTGAGAATTAAATAAGCTGGTGGACCCACAACACTAATAATTGTGGCTGGGAAAAGGAATTCTAGGAGAAAGAATAAGGAAGAAAGAAAATATGTCTAAAAATCTGATATGAGATTCTACATTATGAATTCAGAATGTGTTATGCATTTCTTATCCACTCAGCTTTTTGGCTCTTGGAGACTACTTACAGCTTATTTTTCTTTGGTTTTTTCAAACGTGTCAGTGCTGCAGCTGAAGCATTACTTTCTGCTGTGTTCACGCACAGAAACGCACTCAGAATCCATCTGGAGATTTGCAGCACGGTGTATAGCCTTCTATTTCTCTCAGCACATGGTCATATTGACACCCCGTGGCCATCCAGAGCCATTACAAATAATGTCAATGCCTGGAGTTTGCCTGCTTTGAGTCATTCCTGCTGATTGATAAAGAAAGGTTAAACTGTTTAAAGTGTTACTCGCCTCCCAGCCATCTACCACACCCCAAACAGACACAATATTACATTTCAACAAGAGTCTTAATTGTTAGATTTATATGGGAACAGTTGGGTAGCTTATGTTGCATGTAATCAAAATAAAAATAGTGGGTGGAAAATGTATTTTTCCTGGAATAAAATATTGTAAGATCTCATGGCAAATTGCATAGGTCTCAGCTGCAAGATTGCTGTCCATGGTCCTGAACATGAAATCAGACCTATTGTTGGTCCCTGTGGCAGCTCTCCAGGGTCCTGAACTGGCTCGTCCTTGATTTGCTTCCATCCGTCTTATGTTCCCTCTTGCTTGAACCATCACTTACTTAAATGATGAACACACTGATAAAGCTGGAGTCTCCTGTGAATTTCACTGATTTTTCCTCCTCATCTGAATTTCTTTTCTTTCTAAAAGATTGAGAACAATACCAGAAATTTTCAGCAGTGCATTAGGCTACCCAATGAACTGTCAATCTTACTAACAATTAAAGTGAAAAGCAGATTTGTAATCAGATGCCCTGAACTTATTTCTTCCACAAAAAGGTGAATTTGGTTTTTAGAGAGGGCCAATCTGAATCAAGAATATGACACTGAGGAAATTATTTATCTCATCCAACCGTATATTGTGTTCATAATTTAATTCCCTCTTCAGAAGTGTTTCTTGTCACACAGGGGAAGACTTAGAGGGGAAGCATTGCTTAAATTATTCTTGAAAATTACAGTACTAGTTTGGAGCAGAGACGTTTAGCACATAGATCCTCCCACACTCCAACTACAAGAGGTTTATTTCTGTTTAAAATGTAAGGATCAAGACTATGAATTTTTTTATTCATATTTGTATAATTAGAAATAATTTTAAATAATTTTAATTTATTTTATACTGTATTCTGAGAGTATCAATCTATGGTAGGTACTAATATGCAATGCATGCTTTCTATGAATGTAGGCACATGCATTTTTAATTCAGGTCACTAGAGGGTGCTGTTGTATCACTTAACATCTACTTCGGTTTGGCTTCATTTCCCTAATGTGGCAGTTTTCTCTCCTTAGGCAGGACTGAAGGCATAGCAGTGGGTATGCAGCAATACACAGTCTCACTGCTATTTGTGTAAAAAGCTGGATGAATTCCCATAGGGAATATATACTGTCTTGTGAAATAAGATGGAGCTTCTATAGCTTAGTAGTTAGAGATGGACAGAGATGAACCGTTTAGATTAATAACTATAGCAAATATCCATGCCATTTGCTTAATAAGAATATCTCCCGCAATGTCATTTAATGTGGGAAGAGCTGACAACAATTCTTTTAACATTCTGAATCCACGTTCTCCTACAGCAATATTCGCCGTGATATTGTTCTAACATTGGAGTCCAAATTGTAATCAGATTTACATGACATGACATAAATCCGTTACATTTCAACTTCATTCTTTATTTTTTGTATTTTTAGATTCACACCCAGTTAGACATTGTAAGGAGCAAGTATTGGGTTAGGTAGGCATTGGATAGAGCAGACTTATTTTTATCTTCCAAATGAGTGTATCTATAGCATTTGACTAAAAACAACCCAAACTTGTTAAGAAACAGGGATCTTGAAATAAGATGGATGCATTGTACGCTGAGTTTTTAATATCAGAATGAAAGCCTCCAGTGTTAACCAGTCCATACCCAGCTAGTTCAAGAATCCATTACTGATCAATAGATGTTCAATTAAAGCTTTGGAATGTTTGTCTCCAGAGGATTTGAAAGACACCCTTGTAAGTAGAGATAGTAAGGCTATCTCTGCTAAATACAAAACCCTAGCTCCATATTCCCACTCTTGCTGTTCATATGGATATGGATAAAAGGGCCATTGAACGAGGTGCAATAAAAACTGCCTTGATGTAGCAGTTAAGGCTAGAAAACAGGAGACTGTGAGTTCTAGTCCCACCTTAACATGAAAGCTGACTGGATGACCCTAGGCCAGTCACACTTTCTAAGTCCAACCCAGTGGTGGGATTCAGCCGGTTTGAGCCAGTTCGGGTGAACCAGTAGTTAAATTGCTGACTGGCCATGCCCCTTCCTGCCCCGCCCCTTCCTGGAGTCTCCATGTGCCCCGTTTTGGCTGCCAGGTAATTGCAGGGAGGCCTTCTAGGCCTAAAACAGTGCGAGTGGGTGCAGCGTGCCCCCCCATGCCCTGTTTTCGCTCCCAGGAGGCTTCAGGGAGGCCTCCTAAGCACAAAACGGGGTTCAGGAGGTGGCGTGCTCCCCCCAGACCGTTTTCACTCCCAGGGGGGTGCAGGAGACCAAGTGCTGCCTGTCACACCCCCTGGCCACGCCCACCAAGCCACTCCCACAGAACCAGTAGTAAAAATTTTTGAATCCCACCACTGGTCTAACCCACCTCTTAGGGTTGTTGTTGGGAGGAAAAGAGGAGGAGGAAGGACTATGTTCACTGCCTTGAGTTACCTATAAAGTAATAACTGTAATTTATTTAATTAAATAATGTCCGAAAAGTTACTGTTTTAAAATAATCCATTTTTTGTTGAAGAAACTATTTTTATAACATACTAGGATTCTCTGCCGGTGTCTGATGTGTTTTAAGTATGTTGGGTTGCTTTAATCACATAATGATCACTGAATTGAAATATTCTGGGTTGTTTTGCCTTGCCTGGATCTTTGTAGATGCCTTCAGCTTCGTATTGCAGCTTCCAGTGAAATAGAATTTGTGTCTTGGTTCTAATGGCTTTTCAGTAGATTCCAAGTCCATGTTTATGTCTCCATGTAGTAAACACTGGCAAAGACCACACATACACGTACAAACACAGAACTGAGGAACAGCTTGTACTAATCCTCTTTCTTTTTTTTTTCTCACTGTGCCCAAATTAACTTGCACCGGAGCTCGGCAAACTCCCAAATTATCTACCAGAATGATTGGAGTGATGTAGTTATTCAACATGCAACCTCTCTGCAGGAATCTGTACTATCTGGTCACAATATAGATGGATGATTCAAAAGGTGGGTTAAATGACAAAGTTTCTAGCACATATAAGAAGCGGAACCTTGCCAATAGTTAACCAAATCTGGCCTGCAGCCACCAAGTGAATTGAAGGGTTTTAGCTTCACTGGAGTGAATAATGAAGGCTGCAGCTGACGTTTCTGACTTCTGACTCTGAAAAGAGAAGCAGCAGCAGATTAGTGAAAATGAAAATAACAAATATAATGAAACGTAATAGATTTAATTGCTGGGGTGGAAACACACTTCTGGTGGAATTGAAATAGTTTAAGAAATTGGGAAACAATATAAATATATTTTTTTAAAAGTACTAAACAGATTGATTAACTATGATGAACAAAATGACAGCATGATATTCAGAAAATGTATAAAAAGAGATTGGACAGTTTCAAATGACTTAACTATCAACCACTTAATATAAAATTATAGTATATAGCCAGAGCAGGAAAGCAAACAGATCACCCCATTTAACTGACTAACTGTAATGATTAGACTTCATTTTCTCAATAGCAATAGAGGTTCAAGAAAGCCAGTTTGTAGTGGTACAATTGGTGTAGTAGTTAAGGCAACTAGAAACTGGGAGACTGAGTTCTAGTCCTGATTTCAATTTGGTTCAGTTGTCTCCACCCCAGGAAGGAAGCAGGGGCAAATCATTCCAGAAACCTTACCAAGGAAACATACACACCAGTGGTGGGATTCAAAATTATTTTACTACTGGTTCTGTGGGTGTGGCTTGTTGGGCCTGGCATGGTTTTGTGGGCGTGGCAGGGGAAGGATATTGTAAAATCTCCATTCCCTCCCCATTTCAAGGGAAGGATACTGTAAAATCTCCATTCCCTCCCCATTCCAGGGGAAGGTTACTGCAAAATCCCCATTTCCTCCCGATCAGCTGGGACTCAGGAGGCAGAGAATAAATGGGGGCGGGGCCAGTCAGAATTTTTACTACCGGTTCTCTGAACTACTCAAAATTTCCACTACCGGTTCACACACCACACAAAGACAGGTTCAGCAGAAATGGTCATATCACACCCTTGTCCTTAACCCACAGAGAGTCACAACGTTGGGACAGAAGTTGCCGCAGGTGTGTGGCTAGCAAGAATGTACCTAATGGGCCGAATGTGATTCGCGCACACAAACCCTGAGCCTGGAGTCTTTCAGCTTCTTAATCCTTTGAGTTAAGCATGGAAGGGAATGAGCCAGAAATGTTTGGCCTGTTCTGTTATTGAATCCATTTTTGTGTAGCTTTTCCTTTTAGGAATATCTCGCAGGAAGAGCTTAATAGCAAAAAGGAGAAGCAATTGGTTCTCTTATCTGCTTAGCTTTGCAGTAAAATGTCTTTCATTATGCAGAGCTGATTCCACTAATGAGGCCATTTTGCCTATTTGTATTTGAAGAGGGAAGGATTAAGTTAGTGTTCTTTTTAAATGTGATTTTTTTTTTTTTGCTCGTGGATCCGATGGAAAAACCTTAGTTTCCAAATTGACTTGTTTGATGACAGAGACAATATTGACGAGAAAGACAATATCGTATAGCCAATATCTACATTTATTGCTGCCTGGAAACCTCTTATGGATGTTTTGCGTAAAACAGGGGGAAAAAATGAACCTGTGATTTACGGTTTTGATGATTAGACTGGATAGACTGTGAAAAGAGGGATGTTACGATATATTTTAGAGAAAGAGATACATTTATAATTGTACTTACCATTGCTGCAAACAAGCCACTTCTCTATACGTTTTTCTTTCCTATTTTTCTTTTGCTTCCCTCACCCCTTTCTTGCACTTTTAGCTTTTTGTCTTTCCTGTCACCTACTTCCTAATCTTTTCTTTGGGGGTTTTTGAAACTCAACTGAAGCCGCTATGTATAAGTCCTGCTGGTAACTAGTTGTCTCTCTTCTCAGCCGACTTAGAAATTTACCATCCCACTGAGGATTAGGCTCTGAATACCCAGCTTCACTTTCTTTGTCTGAAAGCTGACACATATATAAATGAGCATACCTCTGCCTTCCCCAAAAGGACCCTCTATTATAGCCACCAAAAAGGATGGCCTGGGCAGTATCTGTTAATTAAAAAAAGAGACTCCTCATACCTGGGTAAGACAGATGATGACCTCCCAAATGAAGGTCCCGCTTGATGGAACATCTGGTTATCTCAGGAGTTGGAGAGGCTGGGGAGGGACTTGGGTGCTGGGCAGCCCTCAGCATCCGGCAAGGGAGAAGGAAAGATTGCCATTATTGGCAGGTCACTCTGAAGGTCAGAATTTGTTATTTATTGTTGGCATTTCCATCCCCTGCACCAGAGAAGAAATTAATCAGGATTGGACGGCATGCAGATGAAGTTCCTTTAGGCCGTATCTGCGTGTGGGCAGATGGCTACTTGACAGCCAAGGTGGAGTGACAACCATTTATTCTTAGAGGTTGACTGTCCACAGGGAAGGAGAAGATGGAATGGGAGGCCTCAGGCAGGTCTTTGCCTGGCCAGTCAGAAAAGGATCTGAATTTCTCTGTCAAAACAGAGGAGATCCAAATGGAGGAGGGTTTTCCTTCAGGGCTGTAGGTCTCTGGAGCAAGAATTGACTTGGGGAGGTGAAGTGAGATGGTGGTGGTGATGATGACCGTGGGTTTGGACAACGCACTTCCTTCACATCCACAGCTAGTTCCTACAAATGGAAAGTGGTGTCCACTGTTTCATCAGAGAGCACGTCAATTGGAGACATCTCAGTTGTGGCCTTGGTAGAGTTCATAAGCTTCTGTGTTTTTCACTCTTGGGTTCATAATTTGTTGTTTTATGAGGCTCTTTTTTTCTGCACCATATGTAAAGTTAAAACAGTTTTGGAAATAAATGATTGAATAAGATGATGATTCAGGAAGAAGATGTTTAAATCTGTATGTCTGGTCCAGGCGTGGGTTCTACTTACCTTTACTACTGGTTCACAACGGGATCACGCACGCATCGAGCTTCTGCGCATACGCAGATCGCCTATGATGACATCCGGGGTGGTGGGCAGAGCTCCCGCTGTTTTTACTACTGGTTCTTGCGAACTGGCCTGAACTGGGGGCAACCCACCACTGGTGTGGTCTACACCTTACCCAATTATACTAACTGCTTTTACATCACCAGGAGACTGTAGTATATGCTGCTCTCTCTCTGTGTCTCCCTCTCTCCCACTCTCTCTCCCCTTCCCTCCCTCCTTCTCTCCCTCCCTCCCTCCCTCCCTCCCTCCCTCCCTCTCTCTCTCTCTCTCCCTCTCTCCCTCCCTTTCTCTCTCTCTCTGTCTCCTCTCAGTTTTCCAGATCATAAGGTATTCCACTTAAATAGATATCAATTCAATAGATTTCTTTCACTACAACATTAAACTTACAAAAGACAATTCAAGGTAAATTAGTTTTGTCTTAGCTTGGCAGTGAGATATGGGATGAGATATGGTGAGTTATTAAAAAATTCCTAATACAAATAGTCCTCTACTTTACAAAGTTTGTGAAGTGATCGTTCAAAATTACAACAGCACTGAAAAAGTGACTTATGACCGTTTTCACACTTATGACCATTACAGCATCCCCATGGTCATGTGATCCAAATTCAGACACTAGGCAACTGACTCATATTTATGATGGTTTGCAGTGTCCCAGGGTCATGTGATCACCTTTTGCGACCTTCTGACAGGCAGTCAATAGGGCAGCCAGATTCACTTAACAACCGTGTTACTAACTTAACAACTGCAGTGATTCACTTAACAACAGTGGCAAGAAAGATCGTAACATGGGGCAAAACTCAACTGTCTCACTTAGTAACAGAAATTTGGGCTCAATTGTGGACATAAGTCATGGACTACTTGTACAAGATTTAGTAAAATACTCTTGCCGTCAATTAAATTTGACAACAGACGTTTGTTTCTAAATGGTTATTTCTGGCAGCAGGCAATCATCACTTCTGCCTCTCTTGGCCATCGTCTACAGAGGTGTTTTTCAAACTGGGGCACTTTAAATGTGTGGACTTCAACTCCCAGAATTTCCCAGCCAGCTTTCTGGGAGTTGAAGTTCACACATCTTAAAGCTGCCATATTTGAAAAAAACAATTTTATAGTTTGGTCTTCAGAGTTTCTTAGTAGTTCATTAATTGGAGAACTCTGGTGCGGATCTTCATTGAATTTGTATAAAAACATACTTAATGAGGTTGTGAAATTGAATGAGGAGCAAAACGACGACTTTTCCAGTGTCTAAGAAATAAGAATTGTTCTGCAGGAGACTCAGCTCATCATCGAGTCTTTCATGCCAAAAGCCACCACAGTTTTGATGCCCAGCTAAGTGTCCTTTTAAAGGTATTCATTTGGACCAGGAAACTTTTTTTAATGCTGTTGCTATCAAATATACACTGATATCTCCTTTTCTTCATGGTGCTGGAAATTGCCCAGAGATTCCTTCTGCTTTGCTCCACCATTCCAAAGTCACGTCCGCTGACATCCTAACCCTCACTGTTCCCTAAATAATCCTATTTTATCACTTACAAATAATTTTCTAGCCTTCTGGGTAAACTGCATCTGATCTGAGAGTCTGAGAGAAATGTAATGTAAGCGTAAGCATCAACCAAGATATCGCACTGCCAGATTCTCTGACATGAATCGCTCTTCTCTTTCTTTTGTGAATTATTTCTTTGATGTATTTCTATTCCGTAGAGGAGCGCCAGGCACTCGTGTCCAAAAGCTCACGTCTCCCTTCAATAAACATACAGGTGGGAGATGAGCAGGGAAGCAGAAGCTCGCAGCTCGCAGCATTGTCAGCCCTGGAGAAAACATCTGACTGTTTGCCCAGGCTGAGATGAAACATTAGCAAACCGGAGAATTTTGCAGCTGTCACTAAGTAATTAATTCTTTTGCATAACCTGACGTCCAAAGCGAGTATTGCTACGTAGGGCCAGCTTCACAGAGACTCTTAAGACCCAACAATAAACCGTGTTCACAGCTGAAATCTGGGAAGTAAAACATCTGGCTTTTGCAGAATATTGAAAGAAAAGACCATCCAGTTTTTCTCTTCCCCCTTTCCTTCTTTTATGACATCCTTCATAGACGTGCTCTTCTCCCTTTTAATTGCTAGTTGTGCTCAGAGTCCATTTCCGTATTACTCTAAGCCAGGGGTGTCAAACTGGATTTCTTTGAGGGCCGGATCAGCATTGTAGTTCTCCTCCGCGGGCTGGTGGGAGGGGGAACGGACGCCTCCTGCAGCACCCTGCCACCCTGTACCCCATTTTCAGCCTGGATGGCAGCCAAAATGGGGCGTGGGGGGACCGTGCGAGGCCCCTCCTGTGCCCTGTTTTTGGACCTGGATGGCTTCCTGCAGCATCTTGTTGGCCAAAACGGGGGTGGGGGAGCCTCATGCAGCCTCCCTGTGCCCCATTTTGACAGGCGGAGTGCTGCAGAAGGCATGCCCCCCCCCCCTGTTCTGACCTAGGCTTCCTTAGAAAGTATAAAGCACAACCTTAGTCCCGGCAAAACCTCTTTTATTTACACAGTTGTGAATTATTGTCATTCACAGTCCGCAAAGCTTCACAAACAGTCTTTCAGGGGAATGTTTATAAACACCCACCTTATCTCCCTTGGGATGCTGCCAGAGAACTAATTGCCAAACGCAGAGCAAGGCCAAACGTGGCACAGAGTCAAACACAACTTTTCGAAGCTTGAACCGACCAGATGAATTAATCGCTTCTAGCAAAAGCTCACGTCTCATTCACTCCTCTTTTATGTCTTATGGGAGGAGCCAATCCTCTCCAAGCCTTACTCCCAAGTTGACCCTGTTTTCTTAATTGTTCTTGTCTTCTGGCTGCTCTGCGCATGCGCACACTGGGAACAGGCTCCTGCTGTTCTTCTGCCTTGCTGATGTCAGACTCCAGAGGCTCCAGAGACTCCGGAGGCAGCACAAAGCTATCAGATGGCCTTGGCCCCCTCTCTGCCTCTGATGCAGACCCCTCGTCTGAGCTTTCCCCAGCCCCCAGGACTGACCCAAGTTCCTCCCCAACCTCCTCACTGTCCTACTCTGCTGCCAGTTCTGCTGGCCGTCAGCAGACCAGAACACCCTTGTGCCCCATTTTGGCTGCCAGAGACGTCACGGGCTGGTCCTTTGCTATTTCCAGACCATCCCTGTGGGCCAGATCCAGCCCATGGATCTTGAGTTTGACACCCCTACTCTAAGCAACCTGCTTTACCAAAGAGGGATAGACCACCTAGCAATAGAAATAGCACTTAGACCTATATACCGCTTTACAGTGCTTTACAGCCCTCTCTACGCGGTTTACAGAGTCAACCTATTGCCCCCAATACTCTGGGTCCTCATTTTACTGACCTCGGGAGGATGGAAGTCTGAGTCAACCTCGAGCCCCATCAGGATCGAATTCCTGGCAGTGGGCAGAGTTAACCATGCAATGTTACCTTCTAACCACTGTGCCACCAGGGCTCTTCCTACCCGAAACTAAAGCGTTCCTGATGTGTTGGGGCTACAACTGGACATTGTGAAACTTGCATACCAAACACATCTGTAGTTGCCAGAATGGGAAATAAAGGAGACCTACAAGCACAGTTGAGGCAAGAATTTCCATAGCTAAGCAAGGCAGTTGCTAAACAGCACCTGATTTTTTAACCTTTTTTGCCACGGTTGTTAAATGAGTCACTGTGGTTGTTAAGTGAATGATGTCATTAAGAGAACCTAGTTTCTGCCTTGACTTTGCTTGTTGGGAACTATCTGAGAAAGTCACAAACGGTGATCATATAACCCTGGGGGGCTGCAACAGTCACAAATAGATGCCAGTTGCCAGATGCCTGAATTTTGATCATGTGACTGAGGGGATGTTGCAATGGTCGTAAGTCTGAGGACTGGCCGTAACTGACTTTTTTCAGTATTGTTGTAACTTCAAACAATCACTAAATAAATGATTGTATGTCGAGGACTCCCTGTACAGGTAGTCCTTGACAGTGGTGAAATCTAAAATTTGTTACTATGGGTTCTGTGGGCGTGGCTTGGTGGGGGGGGGTTGTAAGGTGGACGTGGCCAATTTTTTTTTTACTTTTAAAACCATTTTTTCTACAACCTCTTCTGCCAAAAAGGTTGTAAAAAAATGCTTTTAAAAGCCTCTGCCAATCAGGCAACTCAGCTGGGATCGTCAGAGGCATTTAAAAGAAAGCCTCTGACGATCCCAGCTGAGCTGCGCGATCATCAGAGCCTTTTTTAAAGCATGCCTGAGTTGCCTTTTAAAAGCATTTTTTCGGCTGAAGAGGTTGTAGAAAAAATGCTTTTAAAAGTAAAAAAAAAGCCTCTGATGATTGTGCAGCTCAGCTGGATATGGGGAGGAGCGATATTTGCTACCAGTTGTCTGAACCACCTGCCTCCATTGCTACCGGATTGGGCGATCTGGTCTGAACCAGGAGCATTTCACCCCGGTCCTTGACTTACAACAGTTCGCTTAGTCACCATTCAAAGTTACAAAGTTACAATGGCATTGAAAAAAGTGACCTATGACTGTTTTTCACACTTACAACTGTTGCAGCCTTCCCATGTCACATGATTTACATTCAGCTGTTTAACAACTGACTTACATTTATGACGGTTGCGGTACCCTGGGGTCTTGTGATCCCTTTTTGCAACCTTCTGACTAGCAAAGTCAACGGGGGAAACCAGATTCACTTAACAACCATATTAACCATATTTAACAACTGCTGGGATTCACTTAACAAATAAGGCAAGAAAAGTCGTAAAATGGGGCAAGACTCACTTAACAAATTTCTCACTGAGCAGTAGAAATTTTGGGCTCAGTTGCGGTTGTATGTTGAGGACTACCTCTATGCAATTATTTTAACATTTGGCTCTGCGTTGAGAATCCTGTTCCTTGGGTTTGCACTCTCCACATGTCTGTCACTAGGCAGAATGATGTCGGACCCTGGAGAATACAGCAACTGCCATCTTTTCCTTGTAAAAAATAAGGTCCATTTTGTCTACGGAAATACAGGATCAACCAGAGGTGGGTTTCAGCAGGTTCTGACCAGTTCTGGAGAACCGGTAGCAGAAATTTTGAGTAGTTTGGAGAACCAGTAGTAAAAATTCTGACTGGCCTCGCCCCCATCTATTCTCTGCCTCCCGAGTCCCAGCTGATCGGGAGGAAATGGGGATTTTGCAGAAACCTTCTCCTGGAGTGGGGTGGGAATGGAGATTTTACAGTATCCTTCCCCTGCCACGCCCACTAAGCCACGCCCACCAAGCCATGCCATGCCACGCCCACCAACCCACACCCACAGAACTGGTAGTAAAAAAATTTGAAACCCACCACTGGGATCGACCCATTCATCTTTCCTCATATCGTGCTGTTCCTTGCTCATGAGAAAGCTCTAAGTATTATGCTGGGGAGCATTTGGAAACTGGAAGAGCTGCCACATAGTAGTTTTATCTATTTTAGCCCAGATCTGGAACACCTAAGCTGGTTATTAAAGGGCTGTTCCAGGGGAAAGGGAATTTCCCCCACAATTTCCAGCCTAAATGCTACTCTTCCTAATTAAAACATCTGCCCCCATTTATTGCTTAGATCTGACAATTGGAATGTGTTAGTTGGTCCCACGCCAATATTTCTACTGAAGGCTAGTTGTTACAATTGGCTGGAGCTGTGTGTATGTGTGTGTGTAACACTAAGAGGACTTAAGGCAGCTTTTCTCTGTTTCTTGACTCCCTGAAGAAGGAAGGAAGTTTCCAAGCTCATTTCCCATCTTCCTGTAGCTGAGAAACAAAAAAATTCTTGAGTGAAACTTCAGGGACTCGGCTCAGAAATAAAGGTTGCTTTGAAGCATCCGTCTTTATTTGTGGGCAGAGAAACAGCAGGGAAAAAAGAAGGGAAATGTGTTAAATTCCCTTAGGCAGAAGTGGTATTGCCAGTATCATATTATAAAGGAAGCAAATGGGTTAGGAGAAGGGAGCAGGAAAGAGTATATGATCAGCTTCCTTATTAATGCCTTAATAAGCATTAATAGAAAAATTGTTTTCCCAAATTCTCTACTCTATTTAGTTTCCATGCAGTGAAATTTAAAGGAGAAGGCTGCTATTTTGCTGTACGCTTTCCAGGGTGGTGTGGTGTGGTGTCATGAGCTGGGGGGACGCAAGGGTTAAAATGAGTATTGCAGGCTAATTCAGCTCACTGCCAGGAGTTCGATCCTCATCGTCTCAAGGTTGATTTATCCTTCCGAGGATAGTAAAATGAGGACCCAGATTGTTGGGGGCAAGAGGATGACTCTTTAAACAATTTAGAGAGGGCTGTAAAGCACTGTGAAGTGATATACAGGTGATCCTCGACTTACAACAGTTCATTTAGTGACCATTCAAAATTAAAATGGCACAGAAAAAATGGCTTATGACCATTTTTCTTGGTTACGACCTTTACACCATCTGCATGATCATGTGCTCAGAATTCAGACATTTGGCAACTGACTCACATTTATGACCGTTAAACATTCTGTTTTCTTCTGAAACTTTTCTTTTCTTGGATTTATCCATGATTGGCCTGCAGGGGGTTGAAAAGCTCAATAAATCGCATGCTGGCAGGTGTTGCACATTGGCGGTTATGACACATATTTTGAGTGACAAGGAGCCACAGCAGAGGGGTGAAAGAGCCACATGCGCCTCCAGAGCTGCAGGTTGCTGACCCCTGGTCTAGTCTCTTCTTAAAAACCTCCAGTGATGGAGCACCCATGATTTCTGGAGGCAAGCTGTTCCACTGGTTAATTGTCCTCACTGTTAGGACGTTTCTCCTCAATTCCAGGTTGCTTCTCTCCTTGATCAGTTTCCAACTATTGTTTCTTGTCCTGCCCTCTGGTGCTTTGGAGAATAATTTGATCTCCTCTTCTTTGTGGCAGCCCCTCAAGTACTGGAATACTACTATCATGACACCCCTAATTCTTTTCTTTAGACTAGCCAGACCCAAAACCTTCAGCCGTTCTTCATATGGTTTAGTCTCCAGGCCTTTGATCATCTTAGTTGCTCTTCTCTGAACTCTTTCCAAAGTCTCAAGGTGCTGGCTCTTGATATTTCCCCCCACCCCCCATCTAATAACCCCTGAAACCACAATCTATTTATTTCATCGAGGGCTACGTATTGTGCTGACTTTTTTTTAAAAGGGCAGGATAGAAAGAGTTAAGGATAAAAATACATCCTTCAGTTACTGGTAAAGGGAGCCTTTGAGTTAAGTTCTACACTAATTCCTCTCTTGAGAATTGCCTTTTCCTATACTTTATTATGTGGCTACATGCTCTAAAGAGCTGCACTCCTGTGGGCTGTGAAATCATTGTGAAGGCTTTTAGGGCACCTCTAAAATAGGCCGGTGGGGGCCTGGGAGAGGCAGACAATCCCATTGCGGGAAGTGCAAATACTGTAGAAGTAATTAAACGTACACATATATGAACCAACCAGAAACTCAGGAGACTCCTACTTTTCCTCTTAGGATCACACTGGTAGAGATTTTCTATCCACTTTAAGTTGGGAAGGGAGCATGGCTTGGTAGAATGGAGGGACACTCATAAAGTGTCCTGAAACTTCATCTTCTTGCTGATGAATTCTGGAACAAAGCAGCTGTTTGCAAGATTGAAATCACTGGTTTCCCTTTAGATGTTGACAAAAGGAACTGAACACTTCCTTCCTTCCTTCCTTCCTTCCTTCCTTCCTTCCTTCCTTCCTTCCTTCCTTCCTTCCTTCCT
>WNWU01000047.1:1743967-1810417 GCA_012654045.1 Ptyas mucosa | reverse complement strand
GCTGGCTGGGGAATTCTGGGAGTTGAAGTCTGCCAGGCTTAAAGTTGCCAAGCTTGGAGACTGCTGATCCAGAGCCTCTCTGCTAAATTGGTCTTCTCTCTAGAGAGCCCAGTTTGCCATCGGCTGTGAGCTTCCTTCCCTTTCTACAAGAGCCGGTGAGTGAAATGCGCAGTATATTTGCAAGCATGTTTTGCCGACCTTTGAGAATTACGTGACAGCCGCAGCTTTGCTATCTGACTGCAACCTCTGACCCCGAGCCATGGATTAAATTTGTGACATATCTATTATTTTCGCTGGGGAAATATGTAAAGGTCAAACGACAAATGAAGAGATTTTTCTCTTCCTTCCTCCCACCTTCACAGCTCATTAAGGTGATAACCTGTCGGGCAGCTGAGATGAATCAATGTACATTTTTTGCACCTATCCAGGGCTTAACAAGGTTCTACCTGGAACTCTGGGGGTGGCTTTGCCCTCCTACCAACGGGCCTTGTTAAGGCTGCTTCCTTATCGTGTGCTATAGCTTCTAAATGGCATGGGTCATGCTCTAGAGCAGGGGTGTCCAATCATGGAAACTTTAAGGCGTGAGGACTTCAACTCCCAGAATTCCCCAGCTAGCCATTCTCTGGAGGGTAAAGTCCATAGGTTTTAAAGTCTTAAAATAAATAGATGGGCTAGGTGTGCGCATGCATCATATACAGGTAGTTCTCAATTTACAACAGTTTGTTTACTGGCTGTTTGAAGTTACAAGGGCACTAAAAAAAAGTGACATGACCATTTTTTACACTTACAATTGTTGCAGCTTTCCCATGATAAAAATTCAGATAGCAATAGCAATAGCACTTAGACTTATATACCGCTCAGTGGTGGGTTTCAAAATTTTTTACTACTGGTTCTGTGGGTGTGGCTTGGTGGGCGTGGCTTGGTGGGTGTGGCAGGGGAAGGATACTGTAAAATCTCCATTCCCACCCCACTCCAGGGGAAGGATACTGTAAAATCTCCCTTCCCTCCCTACTCCAGGGGAAGGTTACTGCAAAATCCACATTCCCTCCCTATCATCTGGGACTTGGGAGGCAGAGAATTGATGGAGGCAGGGCCAGTCAGAATTTTTACTACCGGTTCTTCAAACTACTCAAAATTTCTGCTACTGGTTCTCTAGAACTTGTCAGAACCTGCTGAAACCCACCTCTGATACCGCTTCACAGTGCTTTACAGCCCTCTCTAAGCAGTTTACAGAGTCAGCCACTTGCCCCCAACAATTTGGGTCCTCATTTTACTGACCTCGGAAGGATGGAAGGTTGAGTCAACCTTGAGCCTGGTGAGATTCGATCTGCTAAATTGCAGTCAGCCGGCAGTCAGCAGAAGTAGCCTGCAGTACTGCACTCTAACCACTGAGCCACCACGGCTCAGATGCTTGGCAAGTGATTCATATTTATGACTGTGGCAGTGTTCCAGGGTTATGTGATCCCCTTTTGCGACCTTCTTACAAGCAAAGTCAATAGGGATTCACTTAACAACCGTGTTACTAACTTACCAACTGCAGTGATTCACTTAACAACCGTGGGAAGAAAAGTTGTAAAATGGGACAAAGCTCAGTTAACAAATGTTTCACTTAGCAACAAAAAGTTTGGGCTCAATTGTGGTTGTAAGTTGAGGACTACCTATAGAGGTTACAGCATGTCTCCTATCTATGACTGGTCAAGAACTAGATCATTCTACCCAGAACGTTATATAAAGTGCATACAGGTAGTTTTCGACTTACAACCATTTGTTTAGTGACCATTCAGAGTTACAACCGCACTGGAAAAAAAGTGACGGATGACTGTTTTTCACAGTCTTTTTTACCCTATGGACACATGATCAAAATTTGTGTCTGGCAACTGGCACATATGTACGACAGTTACACTGTTCTGCGATCACTATTTGTAACCTTCCCAGCCAGCTTTGGGCAAGTAAAGTCAATGGTTTGTTTCATTCTTAATTCACCACTGACTCCATAATTCACCACTGACTCCATAATTCCAAGTTTTTCATTTCTCTTGCATTCTTCCTCCTTTCCTAAGGATGTATACAGGCTACAAAGCCTTTAAGTTAGGGGTGACTCAAACTCAAAGCCAGGGATGAAATCCTCTGACGTCTGCTACCAGTTCTGTGAATCTGCTACCTGAGGTGTGCCATCATAGCGCCAAAAAAGGAACATTTTGAAGCCTTCTGAGTCTGCAAAGGTAAGTAGAATAGTGAGGGAGGGGAATCCACTGTGCCATGTGATTTAGATTAGCTAGAAAGCAGGAAATCCGATGATTCTAGCTAATATAAATTGCCCAGCTGATCGTCGGAAATACCGGTTTGCTTGAACTGGTAGCATTTTTTACTACCGGTTCGCCTGAACCGGTCCGAACTGGTAGCATTTCACCCCTGCCCTGGGCCAGATATGACCCATGAGGTGCTTAGATCTGGCCCACAGGGCCGCCCTGGAAACAGCGAAGGATTGGCCCATGATGCCTCTGCCAATGAAAATGGAGCTTGGAAGGCTGCGATGCCTCCTGCAACCCTCTGCCAGCTCTCCAATTGGCGGTTGTATCAGCCTCCCAGAATACCGCCGATCAGCTGTCTGTTGCTGTTGCCACACCAACTTCCTTCCCCCTTCCCCCCAGGTATGGCTGATACAACATCCGGTGTATAAAACGCACCCAGATTTTCACCTTCTTTTGGGATGGGGGGGGAAGTGCATCTTATACTCCAAAAAATAGGGTATGTACCCTGTTTTCCCCAGAATAAGACATCCCCTGATAATAAGGCCAATCGGGCTTTTGAGCGCATGGCAATAAGGCCAAGTGCTTATTTCAGGGTTCAAAAAAATATAAGACAGGGTCTTATTTTGGGGGAAACACGGTATTTAGCAAAAGTGTCTGCTCAAGATCATTCTGAAGTTGAGTTGCATCCAAAGTATCATGATCTGATTTGTCTGTCTAAAACAAATTAGCAGACCGGAGAACAAGCTTTTTGCCAGGAGTCAAACCCAACTCAAGAGAATCTAATTACGGTACATAGAAATTTTGAAATCTAATCAGACATGGTTGAAGTTGGCCTTCCCTTCACACTGACCTTGATTCCTTCCTTAGGCATCTTTAGAAGTTATAACTGTAGATAGTGATACACAGGCTGGGCTGGCACCTACCGCAATATTCAGAAGGATTGATAACAACTACATTGGTGCACAAATGAAAAGCTTGTGATTAATTTAGCTGTCAGCGCTCCACGCCCACTCATCTCCCCACCTCTGCGACTTTGGCATAATTTCTAAGGCTCTTGTCGTTTTGGAAGGAAAATATCAACCTACAATTGACAAGTATTACAAGTTTAAGTCGGACGGGCTTCAGGAGGCTTGGTTTTTGTTCTTGCTTCAATCTCTTTTGTGTGGGTTGGGTCAGGTTCTGGCCAAACCATCTCCGGCCTTTATTGTGCGGGGTGGATAAGATTAGGAGATATGTGGATTTTTGATTTCTCTGTCTTGCACCCTTTTTCTATCTTGCCTTCTAAAGTTGCTTCTTTTCAATCCTCATATTGTTAGGGTTAGGGATGTTAGGAGGAAAGATACAGGTAGGCCTTGACTTATAATAGTTTGTTTAATGACCATTCAAAATTACAACGTCACTGAAAAAAGTGACATGACCATTTTTCACACTTATGACCATTGCAGCATGCCCATGGCCACATGATCAAAATTCAGATGCTTGGCAACTGGTTCATATTTAAGACGGTTCCAGTGTCCCAAGGTCATGTGATCCCCTTTTGTGACTTTCTGACCAGCAAAGTCAATGGGGAAGCCACATTCAATTAACAACCATGAGTGATGACCTGGGACAAGGCATGAAGGTCGCACAGCCAGCTGAAAGTTCAAACTCCCCTTTAATGCTTCAAATTTCCTCCCAAACACTCCCACGTTCTTGGCAAGTCCCAGAGCAAAATGCACACACACACACACACACACACACACACACACACACGGCAGTGTCTGGCTGCTCCCAGTCCAGCAAAACAAAGGAACAGGGAAATGAGTCCACAAAACAAGGAACAAACAAGGAGCCCACCAAGTCAGGAACATGGCATTGAGTCCACAAAGTAAGGAAGAAGCAAGCAATCCTGCAAACTCCAAATGTCTGTACTGGCACACTAAACTCTACCAATTCAGCGTTTGTTCCCAACAAATGCCCTCCCTCCCCCCGCAGCATCTCCTTAAATCTCAGTCCTCAGGGGTGCCTTGTGAAGAGGGGCAGGGCGCTCTTCTCTCGAGTCATCAGGCCGGCCTGTGCTGTTCCCACCTTCTCTCCACTCTCCATGCTCGGGTATCAGGAGGGGGTGATCCTTGCTCATCACTTGAGTTCCGTCGCGCCTCATGTCCACTGCTTGCCCTCTCTCAGTCATCCTGCCACTTTTCCTCCCTGCTAACAAGCCATCCCAATCCTGAGGGGCCCTGGGCTGCCTCGGCCTCCTCCCCACATTCCTCTGAAGCCAACGAAGCCACCCCTTCGAACTCCATCGGCTCCAGCTCTGGCTCATCCTCCTCCGCAGATTCAGGCTCTGATGGGGGCATGACACCATGTTACTAATTTAACAATTGCAGTGATTCACTTAAGAAATATAGCAAGAAAGTAAAGTAAAATGGGCCAAAATTCACTTAACACAGATGTCTCATTTAGCCACAGAAATGTTGGGCTCAGTTGTGGTCGTAAGTCAAGGACTACCTATATCCTCAAAATACAGTGTGATTTTTGTGCCCATCTGTCTAGAGATATACCCCCCTTTTTTTGCAAGGTTACCTAAAGTATGCATTTTTGCAAAATGTTTTGCTAAATGCATATTTCTACATTCCTTTAAAAACATAAGCATTTTTGTAGATGTTTTCCCCCTAATAAATGAGATAATTATTTTCTTAGTGATTGTAGGATTATGGTATTTGAATGATCTCTATATGTGGATAAAGATATGGTAATCACATGGTTAAAGCATCAATATAACAGCAGGGAAAGCTAGTTATTAAATACCAGCTCCACTGGGAAATTGAATAAGTAACTGTATCCCTATTCAAGAATTTTCTTCTTGTGTAAACTCTACCCTCTGTCTTTTTAATAGACATATGCAAGAATTCTCTCTATATAGATACGTGCTGTACCCCGAGCTATGGATTTAATTTGTGCAAAACATGATTTCAATTAATGAAGTTGTATGCATGAAAAGTGGACAGTTACTGTAGTTGCCACATGCACTGATACACTTCTAAAAACCATAATTTGAAATCAAAGGTATTGATGAATATTAGCATATCCATCTAGAAGCCAGTGCTGTTGGAAGCCTTTAGTTTAGTTACAAAATACTAAATCTTTTAATATGCAGCATTTCTGCATTGCTGAATTTGGTCAACTCAGATGGGAAACCTAAACATTGGTTGATAAGAATTACTAGTTAAAGATCTTCATCTCTATCTCATTTGTTTTGGCATTGAGCGTTTTGCTTACCTGTAATTCTGTTGGCCTGAAAGATAGGAATTGTGGGAGAAATTTCTGGGGCTCACATTTGAATACAAAAACAACCTAATTTTGATTTTCTGAGCTAATATGCAAATTGGAATGCAATTATTTTCTTTTTTTCTAGTTTCATGAATTTTGTGATCAAAAACTGCATACCAACAGGCATATATTAGGTGAAGGTACTAGGAAAAAACGTATTATGGAGAAATGAATTCAAAGAAGTGTTCTAAATTTTAATGCATATAAGAATGTATACTCATTTTTGTGCAGATTTTAAATATAATTGCAAAGTGAAATAGAAATGAACTTCTGCTTAAAGAAGCACAAATATTATGTTAGACTTCCCCCAGGAGAAATAGTCAAATAATTGTTTTAACAACAGTCAGCTTGATTATCTTCCTGTTTTTTCCAAATACTTGGCCTCTAATGTATCACGTTGCAGTTTTTAAAAATATGCGGCCTCTTTGATCATAAAACACCAAGTAGACATTTAATGTTACAATAGAGAAAGAAAACAACAACAAAAGACAAAACAAAAATTATAAACAAAAAAACAATATTATTTGCAATCTTCCCAGCTGACTTCTGACTATCAAAGTTAATGGGGAAAGCTGGATTCGCTTAACAGTTGCAGGATTCATTTAACAACTTTGGCAAAAAAGATATAAAATCGGGTCTGTCTCACTTAACAGCTATCTTGCTTAGCGAGTGAAATTCTGGTCCCAGTTGTGGTCGTAGATTGAGAACTAACTGTAATCAAGTTGAGGTCAAAATGAGGTTAAGTGGGGATAAAGTCAGAAGTGCAGAAAAAGTTCATACCTTCTGTTAAGATAGCAATAGCACTTAGACTTATATACCGCTTCACAGTGCTTTACAGCCCTCTCTAAGCAGTTTACAGGGTTAGCCTATTGCCCCAACAATCTGGGTCCTCATTTTACCCACCTTAGAAGGATGGAAGGCTGAGTCAACCTTGAGCCGGGCAGGATCAAACTGCTGGCAGTCGGCAGAATTAGCTTGCAATACTGCATTCTAACCACTGGGAAGGAAGGAAGGAAGGAAGGAAGGAAGGAAGGAAGGAAGGAAGGAAGGAAGATAGCAATAGCACTTAGACTTATATACCGCTTCACAGTGCTTTACAGCCCTCTCTAAGCAGTTTACAGGGTTAGCCTATTGCCCCAACTGGGTCCTCATTTTACCCACCTCAGAAGGATGGAAGGCTGAGTCAACCTTGAGCCAGTGAGAATCGAACTGCCGAACTCCTGGCAGTCAGCAGAATTAGCCTGCAGTACTGCATTCTAACCACTGCACCACCACGGCTAAGACGGTAGCCAAGTTGTTTGTTACATGAGCTCTGAGCCATACAATTAAATTAAATTCAGTTCATTAAGACAGGAGTCCCTAACCCCCAGTTTGTAGACCGGCACTGGGCCGCAGCATGCCAGAAACCAAGCCGCACAAATGGGACGCAGGCAGCACATGAAACCATAACCCTTCCGGTCCATGGAAAAACTTCTCTCCACTCCAGAACCTGTCCTGGGTGCCCAAAAGGTTGGGGGCCACTGCATTAAGGAACTGAAGTCATTCTAGCACTGGCTCATTGTTTTTGCTCAACTGTATTCTGAAAGGACACCCCCCCACAAAAAAATACCCCAACTCAACCCAAAGAATTTAAATTTTAGTGATGTCAGAAAGAGAACCATATAATTCAATTATGTCCCCTTCCTGAGCTACCTCTGATATGAACCACCACTAAAAGAAAAACACAACTTCTCCATTGCTTTTGCAATAAGTGGGCTAATATAATGATATAACTATTTAACAACATATAACCGAGGACATGGACAATAGTTGCCTAATGCCAAAAGGGCATGATGTTCGCCTGCTCATTAGCCACACGTGGTTTTTGACCAGCAAATTAGAGAAGTCTGTCAGAACAGCGGTCACCAACTGGTGGTCCGTGAGAAAATTTTGGTGGTCCGCAGAAAAATTATTTGCATTTTTTAAAATATTGCACTAAATCAGGGGTCCTCAAACTATGGCCCCTGGGCTGGATATGTGCAATGAACGTTTGTGTTGCAGAGAGTCTCCCCCTTCAGGGTCTTTTTGTGCAGGTCGGAGGGGGGCAGAAATTCCGACTTGGGGTCTGCTTCGGCCTCCTGGTGCGGGGCTTTGGGTGAAGGCTGGAGGGAAGTGCCACTGGTGGCAAGGAGCCGGAGGGGGACTGCATCATGGCCTGGAACTGGCTGACCATCTCAGCCCGCTGAGCCTCCAGGCGCTGGTACCTGGCCTTGCACTCCTGCAGGTCTTCCCTCTGCTTGGAAAGCCTATGCTTGTAGTCCTCAGTGAGGTGCTTCTACTGAGCCTCCTTCTCGGTCAGATCCAATTTGAAATGAGCTGTTTTGCTAGCTCTTTCTCGTGGTGGTTGCTTAGCTCCAGCAACTGCTTCCTGTTGGGGCCCTAAGGAGCCTGGACGGGGAGGTGAGGAGTGAGTAGAGGTCGGCAAGGCGCCCCTCGATGTGAGTGACATCGAGTTGGCCATCAAATTGGCCACCCCCACCCAGTCACATGACCACCTAGCCGCGCCCACCCAGCCATTCATTAGGCAGATCATATTAGTGGTCCGTGGGATTTAAAATTATGAATTTAGTGGTCCCAGAGGTCCGAAAGGTTGGTGACCCCTGTATTAGAAGCCACCATGAAAACAAAATGCCATTCAGGGCATCGTGATCCACAGTGATGCAATTAGGTAATTCGCTTCCCTCCCATTTTTCTTCTACATCATTAGTGGAATGCATGCTGTCCAAAATAAGTAGGACTAGATTTAATGTGCATTTCAAGGTAATTCAATGTCTCTCATTGGATTATTTCATGGATATCTAATCATTTCCCATATATGATACTTAACAATTACTGTTTGGGGCCACATTTGCAAAGAGTTCTGGCTCAGTGTGTTTCCCTGCCATGTTGTGTCTGGATAACTTGTGATCAATGAGGCTGCTCAAGTGGATTTGTGATTAAAAAACTGGGCTAATGTAGCCACACTTGTGTATGTGCATATGTACAAGTAGTCCCCGGCTTACGACCACAATTGAGCCCAAAATGTATGCTGCTAAGTGATAAATCTGTTAAGTGAGTTTGGCCCCATTTTATGACTTTTCTTGCCACATTTGTTAAGTGAATCATTGCAGTCGTTAAATTAGTAACCCGGTTGTTAAGTGAACCTGGCTTCCCCACTGACTTTGCTTGTCAGAAGGTCACTAAAGGGGACCATGTGACCCCGGGACAGTAAAATTGTCATAAACATGAGCCAATTGCCAAGCGGATGAATTTTGATCACATGACCATGAAGATGCTGCAATGGTCATAAGTGTGAAAAATGATCATAAGTCACTTTTTTCAGTGCTGTTGTAACTTCAAACGGTCACTAAACAAACCTGTAAGTCAAAGCCTATCTGTATATGTACTTGTATATGATATGCAACAGGCAGATCTTCTGTGTGTGTATATATCCGTGATGGTGAACCTATGGCATGTGTGCCACAGGTAGCACGCATAACCATATCGGTAGGCACGTGAGCTCAGCTCTGGCATGCGCACTGATTTTTGGGCCTACTGGACCCACCAGAAGTATAGAAACAGGCTGTTTCCTGCCTCCGGAGAGCCTTGGGGTGGGGGGGTGGAGAAGGCCTGTTTTTCTCTCCCCCCAGGCTCCAGAGCCTTTCTAGGAGTCTGGGGAGGGCAAAAACAGCCTCCCTCCCCTGGAGGCCTTCCTGGAGGCCGGAAACAGACAGTTTGCCAACTTCCTGTGGGACCGGATGGCCCATTTTTTGCTCTCCCCAGGCTCCAAAGCCTTTCTAGGAACCTGGAGAGGGTGAAAACGGCCTTCACCACCACCCCGGCGCCCTCCAGAGGCCGAAAACGGCCTGTTTGCCAACTTCTAGTCCCACCCGCTCCTGGCACGCGATGGCAAAAAGGTTAGCCATCACTGATATGTATGAATTGTTTCTTGTCTGCCATAAAGAAAATTGAGTCTATATTGAGTCAAGTCAATGAAGCTTCTGCTATTAGTTAGTTGCTGAATGTAGAGCTGAGTTCCTGGAAATTGTGAAATCTGATAATCTCCCATCTTAATATTCCCAACTGTCTTCTAACTATATGATCCAATCAATCAACTTTCCTGAGTGATTAAATCAATCATCATTACAGCAAAGGACTGGAACAGGCAGGAGCAAAAACAGTGGGCTTATTATTACTTTCCTAGTATGCACACCATATATTGAATTATCTTCAACCAGAAGATATTTCTTCCTTTGGGGCAGGCTGTTTCTGAATTGCAATGAGAGAAGCATCCTAAAAGTACAACCTGACCTCATTGGGGTGACAGGTGGCTTGGGATTTGCTCTCCAGGCATATAAGCCACCTGCAAGGCACTTGGTTGTGCTGTCATTTAAAAGATACCTTTAGAGAATCCAGCTTACTTTCAGTAGATTTACTGCAGGAACCAGAAGTTATATTCCTTAATCATGTCAGGTAGGTGAAATCTCTAATTTGGAGGATTTTGTTTGACTGCTGTGGCAATGTATTGCATGTATTTCCAACCCAATAACTTCTACCCACTATCTGGAATGAGCTCCCCCTGGAGATACGGAGGATCCCGGACCTTCGCGCCTTCCGCCGTGAGCTAAAAACTTTTCTGTTCCACCAGGCGGGCCTGGCCTAATTTTTCCCCTTCTTCTGTAAAAATATTTTTTAAATTTTTAAATTTAAATATTTTAATATTTGGGGTTTTAATATTTTATAATTGGGTTTTTAAATAGTCGGGGCCATTGTTTAATTTGGTTTTATTTGGCTTTTAAATTTTGTATGTATGTTTTTTACTTTTGGCTGTTCACCGCCCTGAGTCCCCTCGGGGAGAAGGGCGGTATATAAATCTAAATAAATAAATAAAATAAATAAATAATTTCCCAGTTTCTAGTTTAGTGCCTAGCCACTACACCAAACTGGCTCTCTAAAAACTTCTTGTTCAGGTATAAGTGGAACTTAGGCAAATCTGTCCTGGTTGTTAAGCTAAAATGGGTTAAATAGGAATGTTAGGGGTAATAAACCATTGAATTCCAATTTCCCATGGTAAGAAGGTATAGTAGTTAGAATGGCAGGTTTTGACCCGATAGAGGCCAATTTAAAATCTTTGCTTAGCCATGGCATCTTATTGGGCAGTTTTAAGCCAATCACGATTGCTCAGCCTAACCTACTTTGCAGAGTTGTTAGGGGGAGGAAAAAAGGAAGATTTTTGCTCAAAAGGCAGAGCTATTAGTACATCAGGAGGGAGGATAGGACCATGTCTGCATTCTCAAAGAACCTAGGAGGCTTTGCAGGAGTAAAGTTGCAGAAAGCGTTTGGAATACCAACTACCATGCTTAAAGCTTTTGCCATCTGTCCTTGGACAATCTCAGAACTGGGGGAAAAAATGCAATCTTAATGGCAATATGCATTTATTCAGTTGATTCAGGCAGACAGTATTGAATGCAATGGAGAAGATATCCATCTGTTAGTACATTACAAATATGCTCTTAGCTAGATAGTGCAGTTGGACCTCATTATCATATTTTACAATATTACCTTCAGCTATGGCTTTGTCAGCTCCACCTGTGTAAGCAAGGATAGAGCACTTGTTCTTAAAAACATCTGCATTCTGCCTTTCCCCAAATGGGCTCAGAGGTAGCTAACCTCTGTAAAACTTTGCTTATCAACATAGGGTTTCCTCCTTCGTTATACTACAACCTGGAGTTGTTGAATGGCACAGACTCAGCACAGAAAAGCAATTCTTCATAGAGTACAGGTAGTCCTTGACTTATGACCACAATTGAGCCCAAAATGTCAGTTGCTAAGCAAGACAGTTGTTAAGTGAATTTTGGCCCATTGTATGACCTTTCTTGCCATTGTTCTTAAACGAATCACTGCCGTTGTTAGGTTTGCAACAGAGTTGTGAAGTGAATCTGACTTCCCCATTGACGTTGCTTGTCAGAAGGTTGCAAAACGGGGTCATATGACCCTGGGACGATGCAACCGTTATAAATATGAGTCAGTTGCCAAGGATCTGAATTTTGACCGTCTGACCCCGGGGATACTGCAATGTTTGTAAGCATGAAAAATAGTCATATGTCACTTTTTTCAGTGCTGTTGCAACTTCAAATGGTCACTAAACGAGCTGTTGTAAATCAAGGACTACCTGTAGAAAGCTAAAGGATGAATGCTACTACAAAATGTAGGGTGCCAATGTGGACAGCATTACAGGTGTATGATTACAGGTCAACATATGACCATAAATTCCAACAGATCTCCCTGGGGAGTACTTAAGGCCCAGATTTGAAGTTCCAATGTTTCCCCCCACCCCCTTCATCAGTGGTGGAATCCAATTTTTTTTTTACTACCGGTTCTGTGGGTGTGGCTTGGTGGATGTGGTGTGGCTTGGTGGGCGTGGCAGGGGAAGGATACTGCAAAATCCCCAATCCCTCCCCACTCCTGGGGAAAGGATATTGCAAAATCTCCATTCCCACCCCACTCCTGGGGGAAGTATATTGCAAAATCCCCATTCCCTCCCCACTCCTGGGGGAAGGATATTGCAAAATCTCCATTCCCACCCCACTCTGGGGCCAGCTAGAGGTGGTATTTTCCAGTTCTCTGAACTATTCAAAATTTCTGCTACCGGTTCTCCGAACTGCTCAAAATGTCCGCTACCGATTCTCCAGAACCTGTCAGAACCTGCTGGATTTCACCCCTGCCTCCCATGATCACATGATCACGCTCTGGGCACTCAGCAACCGGACTGTATTTACAGTCATTGGCAGCCTGCTGTAGTGACGGGACCATGGTTTTATGATAGTTTTGCCAAAGGAGAATGTTTGCGTCTCCCGGTTGAAATGAGGGCTCCTTGGTGCTCTTTGAGATTGGTTGTCTTCTTGCAGACGTTTCATTATCCAATCAAGTAACATCATCTATACTGATGTACTTAGTTTGGGTAATGAAACCTCTGCAAGAAACCAACCAAGCTCTGAGAGCTCCAAAGACCCCTCAGTGTTGCCAAAACAGACACTTACTTCCAGTTTTCGGCCTAGAGTGAAGAATTGGTTTGTTTTACACCTGCTTAATGATTGCCACAAAAAGGATTGTATAATTGGGTTGGCCACAGGACAGACCTGTTTTACAACCATCATGAGTGTGTGATTGTGATGGGCAGGCTCCATTACGGTTGTCATTCGAGGACTAGCTGTAAATGGGATAATAACCAATTCAGGGAGAAAAAAACAGTTATTGGAAATGATTAATTATGTTGATGGTCCATGGCTTCCAGTGTGCTACTGAAGTTCATTTGTGGACTGATGTCAGTGGATTCCAGTTTCTACGCCTGAGTGGCGTAGCAGGCTAATGCCTCCTATTAAGGCAGCATTTAACATCCAGCTGCCTGCAATTACTGCGAGTTCTAATCTCACCAGGCTCAAGGTTGACTCAGCCTTCCATCCTTTCTAAGGTGGGTAAAATGAGGACCTGGTTTGTGGGGGCAATAAGCTGACTTTGTATAAATATACAAAAGTATGAAGGCTATTGCTTAACGCATTGTAAGCCGCCCTGAGTCTCCGGAGAAGGGTGGCGTATAAATATAAATAAAAAAAAATAAAAATAATTTCAAAATTCCAATATTGTAGCAACTACCCCTACAAAGCATTCTTAAACCAATATATTTTTCACACTTGGAAGACTTTAAGATGCATAGACTTTAATTCCCAGGATTCCCTAGCCAACATGCTTCAAGTTATCAAGTTTGAAAAACACTGCTTTAAACAAATGAATTTTGAAGGAAAACAGTGACGGGAGCAGCAGGTAGATAGGATGTACCATGAGTTCCAAATAATAAGATTAATAAGATTTGAGGGGCTCCTACAAAGACGAGGGGGTCAAACTATTTTCCAAAGCACTAAAAGGCAAGATGAGAAACAATGGATGGAAACTAAGCAAGGAGAGAAGCATCCTAGAATTAAAGAGAAATTTCCTAATGGTGAGAGCAATCAATCAATGGAACAACTTGCTTTCGGAAGTTGTGGGTACTTCATCACTGAAGGCTTTCAAAAAGAGACTGTCATCTATCTGAAATGATATAGGGTCACCTGCCTGAGCAGGGGGTTGGATTAGAAGACCTCCAAGGTCCCTTCCAACTCTATTATTCTATGTTTATGCAACAACTCATAAATAACAGTAGCAGAGTTGGAAGGGACCTTGGAGGTCATCTAGTCCAACCCCCTGCTCACGCAGGAGACCTGTACTAGGGATTCAAACCGCTGAACTGCTGACCTTTCTGATCGACAAGCTCAGTATCTTAGCCACTAAGTCAGGCTATCTACTAAATCTGTCCTTAGCCCTGATTAAGAATGCATTTCCCAATTGGCTGGCGAAGCAAAAAAAATCAGGATAATACTTTGTCAGCGATTAGTCCAGAAATGAAAGTTTATCCCTTGCAGAAACCTTTGCTTGTCTTGCAACTGTGCTACAATCTTTTTAAACTTCACCCAGAGAAGATTCCAGATGGACTGCATAGCACAGAGGCAAAAAGAATGTTAAATGTTGTTTTGGGTGGCTCAGTGAGCAAGCCACCACTGAGATGGGCAGGGGTGACTCTTCTCCTTTAGGGATTAATGCCCAGTTGTCCTGATATTTTACAGGTTTGGGGGGGGGGGGGAAACCCAGACTTTTGATGTGGTTTTGCAGGTCACATGTGGCCTACAGGCTGCAGATTGCTCATTCCTGATATAACATGACAAGCTTCTAAAATAACCCAAAGATACTATTGATTTCCCTGTGAGTTCATTTGTCTAAAATTTTCATAACCTGCCTTGGTTTCCTGTCTGCCGGTCGTTGAAAATCTCTGCACCCAGCGTGAATATTTTTCTGCAGTAGCAGAACTCCCTACCTCATTTCATTCCCGAACATTTGATTTGCTTTCCTGAATTTCAGGATTCTGCTCATTCCCTCCGGAAAGGGTTTCGGTGGCTGTGTTCTCCTTTGCCCGTTTGTTATTACCCTGCAAGGTTAAACGCTGCTCTGATTTGGCTCACAACCTTCGCTGAATACCAAACTGCTGTTATTTGAACAACTGCATATTTATTATCCTGCCAAGACAGCACACACAGTGAGGAAAGAGTCTAAGGGAGGGTTTCCTAGAGAGAGGACAGAAGATCGTGGGGAAGGAAGGACCAGGATGTCGGACCACAAACTGAACCATCTGCAGGGCATAAGATGTGTGGGGAACTTGGGGGCACCACCAACCTCGAGATATGGGGTGATAGACTGCGTCCTTTTCATCTGGAGAGCAACAGAGGTGAATTGTAGTTAGGGAGCAATATTATATCTTCCCATCTCACAAAAACCTTAGCTTGTCTTGCATTCCACTCAGCCATTGGCCATCTTCCTCTGCATGCAGAAAATGTCATTCGTACACCCTACATTTCCAATGCATACGATAAGAGATTAACCCAGCATGTAGCTCAATTATGTGAGCAGAGAGACAGCTTGGGTCACTTATCCATTTTAAAAGCACAATTTGCCCCAAAATGATAGTGCCACATTGGTGTGGCGTAGATTTTTGGAGAGGGGAAAAAAAAAAAAACTGTGTTCCTCTTCTAATGAGGTTGGTGCAGAGTGAGTTTGCCCAGAATTCTAAGGAGGTTGTGGGGTGTGTGTGTGTGTATGTATGTGTTATTTTGCCAGCAAACATCCCTATAAATAAAAAGCATACCTTGAGGCTTTATTATTTCACATATAAAAAGCCTAAAAAGAAAAAGAAATTGACATAAAGCAATTATCTTCACTATTAAAGGGATTTATTTCAATGTGTAAATATTTTCTACCAGTGTTAACAACTCTTCTGGGAAAGGTTTGTGGGGAGGTTAGAATCACTGCCAAGTCCTTGCTTACTGATAATAATTCAGATATTTATCTCAAGGCTAGATCATGAATCCTAGATGAGGCTATCAAAATCTCATTTGTTATGTGCCCATAACCCCTTGCTTTCCATTCACTTTGTGGGGTACTCATGCTGATTCATCCACAAAAGTAATTTGCATCATTTCACAAAGATACTGGTTGCCTGCAGGCATCTGGCTTACAAACCCAGGGATTAAAATGTGTGGGGTGAGCACTCGCATGCAAAACTCAGCCCCCCAAATCTTTGCAGCTGGTGCCTCTTTAGACCTATGCCAAAGAATATTAATGTCTACAGAGAGGTTGCGTGAATACAGATGATATTTTGAACTCCTTTGCTTCGGGTTCCGCTTCTAAGGCGTAATGCCCATTGACCAATTAGCCCCCAATTTCCACGAATGGAGGAGAAACTTAACTCCTCGGATTTGGACCATGGAACTGGGGGTCGGTAACTACAGTAGGGAAAAAATACAATTAATAATCTCCAGCTCGCTTAAATGTATAAATCCTGTCATTATTTTGAGACACTCAAAGTGGTTTTGTTTATTCTGTATATGCACTTTCCTTCTTTCTTCTGTTTCTCCCATGGTTGCTGCTGGCATACAGATTTACCATTAAAAAAAATAATACAAACCTTGCCATGCCTTTTTTCCAGGGAAGCCTTGGAGATTCGGACCTTGGTATAACAGACTTGGTAAATACCAGCTGACTGATTATTTTTTTTTCTACAGCTAGAGAAAATGCACAAAACCCTTTAAAAACCAGTTAAAAATGACAATTTAAATGCATTTAATTTTTTCTTTGCATTTAAAAAAAAAACACACACCAAATGTTTAATGCAGAAATTCAGCAGAATGGAATAAGGTGAATATATGTAGACGGATTTTGCTCTCTATTATTGTTTTACTAGGAGCCACAGAAAGCTCAGTAGCAGCAGCTTCTTTTGTCAAATTATCTCCAACTCTGGAAGAAACATTCCTCCGTGAGCTTCAGTTGTCTCAGCTGTGTACATAACACAAGTCTCTCTCCAACCTGCTGCCCTTTAGGAATATTGGGTGGCATCAGGTGGGGAAAAAAAACTGGTCTGCATATTCTCTCCGCAACTCCCCCTATCCTTCCTGGAGCTTATCTCATAATAATAAGCCATTTCACTTATGGAATAGCTTGGAGGCACCCAAATGAATGAAATATATATTCCTTTCTGAAGTGGCAAGCTGAGAGTGTTTTATCTCCACAGTCCAGGAAACATAGCTGTGGATGTACTAAATTAAAGGATAGCATTTGCAGGAAGCATTGGACAGAATTAAACCAGATGCCCTACTGGGAACAGTACAAAAGCTGGCAACATTTGGCAAAACCTGTCAAAGTACTAAAAGCAAAGAGCTTTGATAGATGAGGGGTATGATGCCAACTGTACTTAGTAAGTCCTTCTTGAGATCAGATGCTGGGAAAATGAAGTGAGGGGTACCCTGTGCTATCATTTATTTATTTTCACCGAAGAGTCCACATTTTCTTCTCGTTTGGCATCTCTGTAGGCCGAACTGATTATCAATAATCATTAACAGTGGCTTAAACTGGGTTATCTGTTTGGGTTTGTGTGAAAATTGTGTTGCCCTCCTGTTTGTGCAGATCAAATGATAGGAGGTCTTAGAAGATGCGTGCTGGGAGAAAAATCGATTAGATTTTGCAAATTCCGTTTGGTGGTTTTTGTCAGAGCCCTTTACCAAAAATAAATAAATGAATAAATGAATGAATGAATGAATGAATGCTACCTTTGAGAGTACCCATTGTATTGCCTCTCTAGGAAGTCTTATCTGTGTACTTTTTGGTTCCACCCCTCTGCATAATTTTTTTTTGCTTTTCCCTTTCATACTCGGACTCCATTAATCTTCATCTAATCATCACAGAAGCTTTGCTCTATTGTCAACAGCCTTTACTTCCAAGGCTAAAATTCTTTTGTTTAACCCTACATTACAGAAGATTGAAATGAAAACTAACACACAGACACACACACACACACACACACACACACACACACAAATCCGCTCCCTCTTGTATGAAAGATGGTTTCTGATCCTTCTCCTCATTGTATTCAGAGGTTGAAATGTTAGCAACGTCACTCATTTTATTATTTATTTGCAGAGTTACTGTATTGTTCAGGAGCAAAGCTAAGTGGGTTGCTTGAACATCGCATACGAGAAACATAAAAATATAACCAAGTCACAGAACATGCATAAGTTGGTCTGTTAGGTAATAGGAATGAGGTAGAAACACAGGACTGGATTCTTAAATATCTCTTCTTCCCCTGTGTCTTTGCCTTTAGCTCCAGAAGCTGAGAATCAATAATCCCATTCATTTTGTATGACCTGGAAGTTGTCAGCATTTCTATTTCCCAATTATTAAGGAATCGTGATTTCCATTTCAGGCACACTGGGATGGGTTTTTTCCCCCTCCTCCTTCCCTCCCTTTCTCCCTCCCTCCCAAAACCATTTAAACAAATGACTTTTGAAACTGAGACCATTAACAACTAAAATAATTGGACTGCTTTATCCCGTGGCTGCTGAAAACCGAACTACCTTTCTTGGTGATGCATATATACAGCGGGTAGGGCTGCGAAGTTGAAGCCTCTGGGCAGATCATTGAATTTGGTTTTGGGCTATGCAGTGCACTTGTTGATATGGTAGCATAGACCCTGGGTGTTTTGCAATATTGCTCTCCATTCCCTACTAAGAGCTAATCCCGCTGACTGAGCAAGAGAGAGAAAGTTTCTCTTTCCAGAAGGATTCAGAAAGAAATCCTCGCACTTCAATTCTTTGAAAGGAAAAACAGCGTTTCTGACATAAAAGACCTTCTAGCCTAAGGAAAAAAAAGAACTTTCGGGTTTCTGAAATTGATCCTTCTGTGTTATCTCTCTTGGAGCGTGCATTCTTCTTAATTAATTGGCGCCATGGATTGCCCTCTTAGTGATTCTACCTACAACATATTTGGAGGAGGAATTCTCTCTGTATCCATCTATCATCCTGGGATAAGGAAACTGTCAGGAGATACAACCAGACACCAACAATGCTTTACCTGCACAACTTAGGAGGCAGAACCTGCCATTCCTGGGCCCTCCAGAGAAGCAGGGGGCACAAAGATAGTGCTGCTTTGTCTTCTATGGGGTCATCCCGAAAAACAGAGCAGCAAAACCCCATAAGTTACTTTCAGAGGAGAAGAATTGAAAACAGCACCTTGAAAGCAGATTGCTTGGATGCTCATTTGAATCCTGGTCATTCTTGATCCAATATCCTTACAAGGTCATCTAATTTCTTCCAGTGTCACAGTGAGTGGGCCACGGTTTTGAATTCTTGATAGTCAGAAAGACAGAGTTGGAAGGAACCTTGGAAGTCTTCTAGTCCAAAGGTCTGCTCAAGCGGGACAGCTATACCATTTCAGACAAATGGCTGTCCAATGTGTGTCTTCTTTATAGCGTCCAGTGATGGAGTAACCACAACTTCTGAAGGTGAGCCATTCCACTGATTCTCACTGCCAGGACATTTCTCCGTAGTCCAGGGGTCTCCAACCTTGGCAACTTTAAGACTTGTGGGCTTCAACTTCCAGAATTCCTCAGCCAGCAAAGCTGGGAGTTGAATTCTGGGAGTTGAAGCCCACAAGTCTTAAAGTTGCCAAGGTTGGAGACCTCTGCCATAGTCCAACTAGGAATGATTACATTGAACTAGTCCAACATAATCGCCCAAACTGCCTGATTCTCAGGTTGAAACTGGTGATACCTTTGGACTTCAGGACTCAAATCCTGCCTTGCCTGTCATGACCAGTTTCTTTCTTCCAGTTGCTCCATCCAAAATCTTTTCTCAGCTCTCCTTCAAATAGCCTCACTGAGCTATTTTCAGGCCCCACTTCCCTTCTGACTTTGTATTAGGTTTTTTTTTCTTGGCTGATCTTCATATCTGAGATGTCATCCTATTAATATCTGACTTTCATCAATATTCCCCTTCCTTCTTCCACGAGATCTTTAATGCAGAAATAAAATCAGGTCAGTCCAAATGCTAATTCTGGAGTTCTGTCACATAAAATTGCAATAGCACTTCGAACGACCGGTGTATACCATTTCACAGTGCTCTTTCCAGCCCTCTCTAAGCAGTTTAGAGAGTCATCCAATTGTCCCCAACAATCTGGGTCCTCATTTTACTGACCTCAGAAAGACAGAAGGCTGAGTCAACCTTGAACTGGTGAGAATTGAACTACTGAACTGCTAGCAGCCGGCAGTCAGCAGAAGTATCCTGCAGTACTGCATTCTAACCACTGCGCCACCATGGTTGTTGTTTCACAACTACACACCTCACTCCTTCCTCCAATTCCTTCGGTCCAGTCCAGGTTTCTATTTTTGCCATTGCCTTTTAGGTGATTTTCTACCCATTTTGCTGCTCTCCATGCCAATTACGTTTTTAGTTACAATTTTAATGAGGCACCAGTATCAGATGATTTAATAAGGGCAAAGTATAACACAGGGGCATGCCACTTAACCTCCTGCCTCTTTCCAAAATCTCAATTATATTGTTCTGACAAGATAATCCTTCATTAGAATCCTTGGGTGGATTTTTTTTTTTTACATCTCCCAAAGCCTTTAAAGTGGTTTGAGAATGAAACTATTGCTCACGGTGCACTTTTATCACATTTTCATCTCTGCGTTAGGCAAATCTGGCTGCCCAAAATGATAAAACCTCTTTCTTCAGAGGAGTGAGCTGGACAAAACCATGATATCCACACGCCACAAAAACCCAAACCACCTAAGATGTGCCTTGCCACTTGGCCAAATTGGAAGTCTATAGAAGCATTTTCTCTTGTTTACAACAGAAGAAATCAAATCCTTCCCATGTCTGCTGCTCTATCCATAATTATTTGCCTCCTTCCTCCTAAGGCTCTTTGCATGTTTTTAAAACTATTCTATGCTATGGTGGATTTCCATTTACTAAGCTCTAAATAAGCCAGATGGCTAAACCAGAAATCAATAAACCACATTGTGGCTGAAAAGTTTAGATCAGGGGTGTCCAACTCAATTTCATTGAGGGACGCATCAGGGTTGTGTTTGACCTGGGGGGTTGGGGTGGGGGTCACTCAGGGGTGGGTTCTACTTACCTTTACTACCGGTTTGCAACGGGAACGCACATGCGCGCTTCTGCACATGCGCAGATTGTACCTTATGACGTCTGGGCGGGTGGGTGGAGCCTCCCTCCGCTTTTACCACCGGTTCTCAAGAACCGGACAGAACCAGGAGCAATCCACCACTGGCGTAGCTAGGGTGGATGTGGCCAGCTTGATGTCACTCGTGTCGGGAGCATCTGTGGTGGCCTGAACGCTCTGCCAGTAAAAATGGGCTCCTGAGCTCTGTTTTCAGCTGTGACAGCTTCCTACTGTCCTCTGCCAGTGAAAATGAAGCCTGGGAGGGTCGCATGTGACCCTCCTGAGCTGTATTTTCTCTGGTAGAGGCACCACGGGCTAGTCCTTTGCTGTTTCTGGGGCAGCCCTGCAGGCCAGATCTAAGCACCCAGCAGGCCGGATCCAGCCCCCGGGCCTTGAGTTTGACACCCCTGGTTTAGATGATCCAAGCTATCACATTAAGTCATTGCAGAGTTTGTGGGTGCCGTGTTCATTCAGTTTAGGAAATTAGTAAGTGCTATTTAGCTCTTAAGAATGATTAGAAGTTCAACTACCATATATTTTTCCTTTCTTCAGATGAAGGCAAGGAACGATGAGCAATGCCTCCTCTTGGTGGCCAAGATCCCAAAGAGATCCACTTAGATTTCCAATGCTCAGTCCTCAGAGAAAAATCTGGCACTGAGTATGAGGTGTTGGCAAACTTTTTGAGGTAAGGCTGTGTTTCATTCATAAGGGGAACTGGCCAAGAGAGAGCCTGGATTCCTGTAGGGTGCAGGAAGAAGAAACAACCTGTAGCCAAGAAGCCACATTAATTGCTCGGCAAGAAGCAAAGTAGTGTGAAAAATGACTTGTGCTCCTTGGTGCCAACTGAAAGCCAGAGGGCTGTTAGGATAGAGCAGAGGGCAGAAATCTGTAATCCTCTCCAGCAGCATGAGAAGGAGAGCTCCCAAATGTAGAAGGAAAGCTGAGAGCTTGACAAACTAATGCATATCATTATGGAAGGAAGGAGAAGCAGGCAGTCTCCGAGAGTAGCCATACAGCTGAAAGAAAATCTTGACCCCATAAGCCCATGAATCACACACACACACACATACACACAAAAGAAAAAGAATAAAAGAAAGGAAGGATGGCATGATAGATGAAAGCAGGTGAACTTTTATTCCTCCCCCCCAAATGCAGGGGTGGGTTTCAATTTTTTTTTACTACCAGTTCTGTGGGTGTGGTTTGGTGGGCGTGGCTTGGTGGGCATGGCCGGGGAAGGATACTATAAAATCTCCATTCCCTCCCCAATCCAGGAGAAGGTTATTGCAGAATCCTATTTCCTCCCGATCAGCTGGGACTTGGGAGGCAGAGGATAGGTGGGGGCGGGGCCAGTCAGAATTTTTACTACCTGTTCTCCGAACTACTCAAAATTTCCGCTACCGGTTCTCCAGAACTGGTTAGAACCTGCTGAAACCCACCTCTGCCCAAACGCCTACAATGCCTACATTTTTGAAGTTGGAACAAGATCATAACATTGGAAGAAAAATGTACTGCTTAAAAGCAAATGGTCTGATCACAAGTCCAGCCAATGCAAATATCTGTTTGCATTATATCTGTTACATTAAATATAGAGCTATTTCCAAGATGTCCAAGAGAAAATTCCCGCATGTCTTCTCTTAGGCACCTCTTCCTCCTCCTTATTTATCAGCCATTTGCTTTGAAAATAGATGCTCCTTTGATCCTGCAGAGCTTTGTGTCCAAAGAGAAACCATCGGTGCTCTATGTTGCAAGGCGTTCATAACTACCACGTAGTTTTCCATCTGCTTGATTGCCTGCAACAGGCAGACTTTGGAGCATGAATGAGAAGCTACAGGGCAAAACACCGAAACTGCTGCTCTGTTGTTGTTGTTTTTTCCCCTATGGAAATGAGGCAAACAGGCAGGGAATTGGTCCTGGGATCGCATTACTTCCCTACTGCTCTGGAATACTGAGTTGCAGCTTTTAAAATTGTTTTCCCCCACCATCACCAATCCCTCCTGTCCAAAGGCCGTTTCTCCTTCTGGGTCACACTTGGGAAGACAGAGGCTGCTTTTCACCAGATTACATCAGTCCCTATCGATCGTCCCACTGCTTTATTACCTCATAACTCACCAGGGAGAAAATTACTTTGCTGCAGATTATGCAGTACTTCAGATTCTTATGTGTGGGGCGTGGAATATAAATGCTGCTTCTGGCAGCACACAGTTGCACAAGGGATAAGCTGAGTAGCCATCCTTGAGGCTGGTGCGCAGGTGGTCTTCCATCAGCTGCTGCCCTCAAGCAACTCCCTAAAAAAGTATCAGTAAAACATCAGGTGCAACACGAAAGAAGCAGGAAGAAGGGAGCTGGCCTGTCTAGACCAGGTGAAATAGAAGAAGCTGCCTTGCAACAGCTCAAGCCAAACAAATTTTTAATTGACCATTTAATTTAGCAAAACCCAGGTCTCTGGAAAAAGGCTCTAATACTGGGAAAGGTGGAAGGAAAGAAAAGCAACAAGGTGGATGGACTCAGTTACAGTGACCGCTGGAAGACCAGAAGGATCAAGTTAGGGGTTAGATTGTCATAAGAAAACCTATGTCATCACTGAAAGTCAACCTCAGCTGGATGGCAGATCATCCATCCATCCATGAATGACAGGACAAGCAGTCTTTGGAAAATGGAAGTTGTTCTTTTTAACAAATGAATTTTTCAGCAACTGCCAGCTGCAGGGAACACAGTGGTGTGATGTATTAGCATCATTGTGAGGTGGTGTGGATCCGCAATGACTAACCCATTTTTGTTGGTTGGCTGTTATGCATCCCCATTGGGACTGCGCTGGGTGATGCTGAAGCCTGTTGGAAGTTCAACACCCCTTCTTCTTTTTATTTTCAATTGCAGAGTGGTCGGAAACCATAGCATCATAATTCAGTTGTTTGTTAGTGCTATTTTAGGAGAGACTGAGAGATTAGAGAGAGAAGGGGGCAGGAGGGTTAGAATATATATAGAATAACAGAGTTGGAAGGGACCTTGAAGATCTTCTAGTCCAACTGGTCAGACAGGAAACCCTATATCCTTCCAGACAAATGGTTGTCCAATCTCTTCTTAAAAGCCTCCAGTGTTGGAGCATTCACAATTTCTGGAGGCAAGTCTTTACACTGATTAATTGTTCTAATGGGCAGGTAATTTCTCCTTAGTTCTAGGATGCTTCTCTTCATGATTAGTTGCCCTCCATTGCTTCTTGGTTGCATATAGACCTTCGGTTGTCAGCCATCCAGCCCTGATCTGTAGAGACTGGTTATTGCTTTCCAGAGGCCATGTTTTATTACTCTTAAAAAAAAATGATGAAGATCTCAAGGACTAAACTTGCTGCAACCATGGTTTGTTGGTTCCTCTGCAGTAAATGTTAGGATTAGTGAACAGATTGTCCATGCATGCATGCACAGAGTCCAAGGATTTGTGGTAGGCATACATGTCCAATATGTGCATAAATCTGCACATTCTCAGCATTTGTGTCACTCATCATTTTGGCCATGTTTTCCTTGCTTGTTCTCAGTCACTTGAGAGCCACTTCTTTCCCCAAACTCAAGGCACCCATCATTTTCTGACATTGCTTAGTTTGGTTGTTGCTGCCTGAATAGAGAGTAGGCGGCCTTGCCCTCTCACCAAAAAAAATAGTAGCATAATAATAAATGACACCATTAAGGCTATCTGATAAGCTGGCAGGCTTCTCAAGTATCTAATAAATCTTTGGTGGAAAAACAAAGGTGAGCAAGGAGGAAGAAGGTCACTATTATGGGAACGGGTGTTTTTAGCTGTGCTGTTATTTGGGAATTTAAAAGGGGAGCTGGAGGAAGATAGCCCAACTGTTCGAGACATGATCCAAAGACAAACTAGGGTCATAGTAAGACTATAATGCAACCTAAATCTGTTTTCTGTCCACCTTCCCTTGGGAATAATTTGTTGGGAAGTTTGTCAGACTGCAAGGCAGTCCAGACAGGAAGAATGCACAGATTCTACTTGATTGTAAAATTGCAAGAACAAAGGCTTGCAGGTCTGAAACTACATTTCTCCCCCATCACCTTTACAGCTCAAGAGACTAGGGAGGGTCCTTTCTGAAATATTTGCCATGTCCACATTCTTTCTGCGGCCAAACTGCTGCTTATCCCACTATTGCACTAGTCGAGGCTCTTCCCTCCGTCCCTCAAGGCCATCTCCACATACCATTACAATGTGTGAGTGCTGGATGAGAGATCTGTATGAGATCTGAGAGAATAGTGGGTGGAGCCACTATGTTCCTTTCTGACACTTCTCTTTCATCACCACTCGAGGACTGAGGCAGGGTACACATTCTGTTAATGTTAGATTTTGATGTTCATTTCTAGTTTTATCCTGGATTCTGTGTGTTATGTTGTTTGAGTTATGATTTTTTTTCATTGTTATTATCTGCATTGAGTCATAATGAGATAAGTGGTTATCTATATTGAAATCAGCAAACAAGTCAATAAATAATCATTGTTATCACATGCAGGTGAGCACATCATTGTTTCAATCAATCAGATTAGAGCTGGCAGGGATGTTGGAGATCTTCTAGTCCAACGTGCTCAAGCAGGAGCCCCTATATCAGGGGTGTCAAATGTGGCCCGCAGGCTGGATGTGTCACATGCTGGCCACGTCCACCCCCGGTTTAGCGAAGGGGAAAAAAGTCACGATATGTCATGTGACGACGTGCCAATGCGAGTTTGACACCCCTGCTCTAGATCATTTCAGACAAGTGGCTTTCCACTCTCTTCTTTAAAACCTCCAATGATGAAACATCTACAACTTCTGAAGGCAAGCTGTTCCACTGGTTAATTGTTCTCACTGTTAGGAAGTTTCTCCTTAATTCCAGGTTGTTTCTCTTCTTTTTTTAAAAAAAAATTGATTTATATGCCGCCCTTCTCCGGAGACTCAGGGCGGCTTACAGTGCGTTAAGCAATAGCCTTCATACTTTTGTATATTTATACAAAGTCAGCTTATTGCCCCCACAAACTGGGTCCTCATTTAACCTACCTTAGAAAGGATGGAAGGCTGAGTCAACCTTGAGCCTGGTGAGATTCGAACTTACAGTAATTGCAGGCAGATGGTGTTGATCACTATGCTTTTAGTCTGCTGAGCTAAACCAACCTTGATTAGTTTCCATCTATTGTTTCTTGTCCTGGTGCTTTGGAACGTAAGTTGACCCTCTCTTCTTTGTGGCAGCCCCTCAAATGCTAGAATACTGCTATCATGTCACCTCTAAATTCTTCTTTTCTCTAGATTAGCCATAGCTAATTCCTGTAATCGTTCTTCATACGTTTTAGTCTCCAGGCCTTTCATCATCTTCATTGCTCTTCTCTGCACTTTTTCCAAAGTCTCAACATCTTTTTTGTAATGTGGTGTACTTCTTTGTAATTGTTCTGTCCCCGTCTCACACACGCACACAAACAGTCAGCCAGGAGTTAATAAAACCAGCAGTCAGGAATTCTTTTGAGATAACAGAATTGGCAGCAACCCAGTAGCTGCCTGCCAAAGACTTTACTTACAAAGGGAGGTTTTTCTCCTCCGTCCCATACACCAAAACAAGTCCACAAAGTCAAAGAATTGTCAAGTCCAGTCCATAATAAATCCAAGGAGGGCATATAACAAAGTTCCAGAAACGCAGTATGACTTGCTAGCTTTTCAGTTTTGTCCGTCACAAGGCCTGAATGGCCACCACACCCCCTTTTATCCCCTGTGGGGTGTGGTCCAGTGACTCAGCTTAATCTCTGGCACGCCTCTTTCTCTGCTGCGCGCGCTTATCTTTCCGACGCTGTCGGGGATCCAGCCAAGACTCATCTCCGTCACTGTCTAACTGCAGCTGCTTGGAAGTGCCTGGCTCCTGGCCAATCTCTTGGCCTTTGGAGGACACCTGAGGCATTGCCAGAGAGGAGGGTCCTAGAGAGGGAGGCCTTGCCAACTCCTCTCCTTCACTTTCAAAGTCTTCTCCCTCTGATAAGACAGGCTCGGGGGTCGGAATCACAACAGTAATGTTTCTAAGTAGGACTCTATTCCTCATGTGCTTCTACAGATGCAGTTGTGTGGTACTTTAGTATTCAAACATACATGACTCTTTGGACAGGCTGGGTCTCTATGCGAGCAGCTCATCGTGAATAGAGGCAGTAACTTTCTTTTGGCAGCTGTCGATGCTTCCTTTCTCCTTTTCATTTCCTGCAGGTGAGGATGATAAATCAGTGCCCAGAGACAGACAATAAACTGAAACTCAGTCCAGACAAGGTGACCCAGTTCCCAATAATTCACTTGTTCCAAGGGTGCACTGTGGTTCAGAAACAGCATAATCATAGAGTTACTTTGGGTGAATCCTGCTAAAGGCTAGGATCGGGTTCTGCTGTTGAAAACCACATTATTTTGATGGAATTCTGACAATGGTCCATCTTGATGGAGTCATAGCCTAGATGAGAAAAAGCCAGAGACAAAGGTCAGACGGAGTTATAGATGTGATATCTATAGAAGGAAGAAGGACATTACTAATTTGGATAAGGCTTGATTCATCTTGTTGGTATGATGGGAGAGTTTAGCAGAGCAAATTGTAAGACTTAATAATACCGTGGCACATATCATACTGGGCAGAGGCGGGTTTCAGCAGGTTCTGACCAGTTCTGGAGAACCGGTAGCGGAAATTTTGAGTAGTTTAGAGAACCGGTAGTAAAAATTCTGAGTGGCCCCACCCCCATCTATCCTCTGCCTACTGAGTCCCAGCTAATTGGGAGGAAATGGGCATTTTGCAGTAACCTTCCCTTGGAGTGGGGTGGAAATGGAGATTTTACAGTATCCTTTCCCTGCCATGCCCACCAAGCCATGCCACGCCCACCAAGCCACACCCACAGAACCGGTAGTAAAAAAATTTGAAACCCACCACTGATGCTGGAGAAAGAAGAGACAGCCTCAGTAAGGTCTGAAGAAGAGAACTAAATGGTATAAAAATCTTTGTGGTCCACAGGCTAGAATTTAGGACAGCCGTAGCTCCTCTAAGTTACAGGGTTGAGATCTGATTTCTGGAATCACTTTCCTGGAACGAGCAAAGTCCTGAGTGATTTTACAACTTTAAAATAAATAAATAAATAATTTTTTTAAAAAAAATTTAAAAAATTAAAATGACTGTAGCAAAACTGTGAAATACTCTTAACCTATTCTCTCTTTCAACCACTTGTTTCACCAGTGTACAGTATGGCGTTAAAAGTTTGGCTGCAGAAGTAAATGCAACATATGTTGCATTTAGAGAACTAAACTTGACCTAGTGGTTAAGACACCAGACTAGAAAGCTGGAGGCTGTGAGTTCAAGTCCTGTCTTATCCATAAAGCTGGCTGGATAACTTTGGCCCAGTCACTCCCTCTTGCAGTCCACCTCAAAGAATTGCTGCTATAGGGAAAATAAGAGGAGGAAGGTATGTTGGATATGTTCCCTGTCTGTCTGCCTTGCGTTATTTCTAAAAAAAATAAATAAAGGTGGAATGCAAATAAATAAGTGAATGTGAGGACTTTTTGGATGAAAAGTAGAACTTGAACCAAAGTGTGAAAAGCCCATGGGGGAATTCAGTGTAACACAAGGTATAACATCATGATGCCTCAGCGATGGACAGCAGTGGAATAGATTGTTTTGCAGGCTGTCCTTCTCCAGCTACTTTCACTGCCACATTAGTCCAGGGGTCAGGCTAAATGACCCTAGGTTAGTTCAACCCCAGAATATTAAATAAAGGCAATCTGATACAGACAATTGACACTCAGTCATCCAAAGCTGTTTATCTCTTGCTGCTTCTGCAAAATATAACCTTGTGGGGTAGAAAAAAGTGGAGAGAAAATGGGATAATTCCAAGGACTGGATCAGCAGCTGTGTGTCTGACCGTGTGTGTTTTTGTGTGTGTGAAACATGCAAGCAGTTCTGTATACCTTCAATGTTGTTTTGAGGATTAGGCGGCTGCTCAGCCATTACTTTGATTTAGCATGCATTCAGGGGTCTCCAGGTGATGTAGTGAAATGATTTGACACTCAAAAGTACCAACATCTGCTTTGCTTGACCTTGCTACTGCAGTTAATTAACTTGTTTTGAGATAAGGCCAGCTACGGCTCTGCTAGTAAAAGCATTCTTGCTGTATTTCTCCCACTTTATGTCAGGTGAGGGAGAACGACACTTCAGCTGCAAACCGATAAAGGAAAAGAATCCCCACAGTGTTCAGTTGGCTTAGATTCAAATAAGATTCTCCTGTTAGTAAGACAAAGTCTCCACCTATTTGCATGGCTCGGCTGAGTTCACACCTCATGTTAAGCCAATGATTTGCTGGAGCCGTATTTTGTTGACTAAGCCACCATGACTGGGTTTGAAGATTACACAAAGCCATAAACTATGGTTTACAACACTGCAGGGCTTCAGTTCATACATGCCCTCTGTACAAATCAAGTGAACTCTATTATGATGTAGGGTCATGGGTGAATGCAACCAGACGGTATTGCTCGGATGTGATTACTCTCCAGATATTTACAGTATAGTCATACTTGTCCTCTTCCATTTTTTCCCCTAGCCTTTTCCCACAAGTGCAGATCAACCCAAGTGTTAGTCCATTGGCTGTGATAGGAATTGACTGGCTGACTTATTGCTAGACTCTGACATTGTGGGCTGAGAGAAAATGATAGACCTAATATCACTTAGGCCACTTCTATGTCTAAATTGGGGGCTAGAGCTCATAGTTTTCTGGTGACTGGACCAAAGTCACCCAGCCAGTTTTCATGCCTAAATTCTAGTCCTGCCCAGCCTAAGACAGGACTAGAACTCACAGTCTCCTGATGATTGGTCCAAAGTCACCCAGTCGGCTTTCATCCCTAAATGGGACTAAAACTCACAGACTCCTGGTTTCTTTTTGTTAACAGATGAGAGAACTTCATGGAAGACTTTGGGGCTTCAAGTTGCCCTTTCTTGCAGTAGTTTAATCTTGATTTGTAAGATATTGTTTATTCCTGAAACCTGTTCTGTCCCCGTCACACGCACACACACAAACAGACAGCCAGGAGTTAATGAATCAAACAGTCAGGAATTCTTTTAAGATAACAGTCTTGGCAGTGAGCCATGAACTGCCTGCCAAGAGATTTTACTCACTAAGGGAGGTTTTCTTCTCCTCAGTCCGATATACCAAATTAATTCCACAAAGCAAAGAATTGTCAAAGTCCAGTCTGAAGAAATCAAAAAAGAGATTCTAACAGGGTTCTAGAAACACGATATGACTTCCGAGCTTTTCAATTTGTTCGTCACAAGGCCTGAATAGCCGACACACCCCCTTTTATCCCTTATGGGGTATGGTCCAGTGACTCAGCTCAATCTCTGGCCCGCTCACGCCTCTTTCTCTGCTGTTTATCCTTCCGACGCTGTCTGGGATCCAGCCAAAACTCATCCCCCTCGCTCTCTATTTGCGGCTGCTCCGAAGTGCCTTGCTCCTGGCATATCTCTTGGCCTTCGGAGGAAACCTGAGGCATTGCCAGAGAGGAGGGTCCTGGAGAGGGAGGCCTTGCCAAATCCTCTCCTTCACCTTCTGAGTCCTCTCCCTCTGTTAGGACAGGCTCGGGGGTCGGAGTCACAACAAAACCTCCTTCTCCAATGTGTGTCTTGCTTGAATTTTTACTGAAGTTTAGACATTTAGGATGAAAGCTTTGGGTGTCTGCAGCTCCTTGGTTTGGCCACAGAGAAGAGTCTCCACTTAAAGGTCTTCAGTTGACCCTCAATTCCACTCACATCTCTCTTCCCTTCCCACTCCTCCTTTTGCATTTGGAAAAAATGTAGTTAATAATTCTCTATGGGGACCAGAAACTGGTGAAGACAGATTATTGATCAGAGCCAGGCAGCTCAGCTTGCTTTAGGGATCCAACTGGAAATTGGGGTTATGTCCCTTCCTCCTTTCACAACCATCTCTATGGAAGATACACAAATCTTGGACTCCAAGTCTATGGTGAACTGGAGACACATTAAAAAGAAATACGGAAAGCAAAATGTTTAGCGAAGAATTTGGCTCCAAGGCCAGCTGGCTACATCTCAAATAGAAAAGTTAAAATCAAAGAAAAACCAGAAGTCCAAAAATTATGAGGGTAGCTTAGGAAAAGTCTTTTGGGGAAATGTTCTGATAAAGGATTCTTAATTTTTTTTTGTTTGAATTTTAATAAATATATTAAAGAACAGAAGCCATTCTGTATTGAGCCAAATATTTTTGCAGACTGTAAAAATGCTGGGTTTCTTGTATGTGTATTTTCTTGGACGCAAGCCTCATTGCACTATAGAAATTTCACATAATTTAGAGTGAAAATGTATTTCTACATGTATTTCTATGTCATTCTCACTGCCATGTTTCAAAGAGACTAGAATTATTTGCCAGGTGGGAATTAATTTCATGAGCTTCCAAATCAAACTTTTTGTGTTGGTTTTAGTCTTGCATTCTCTGTCTCTATTTAAACTAGATCCCATGGGGCCAGGCAGTGTGTTTTATATTTATATAGCAAGAGCCTGTACTCACTTAACACACATAAAACATAACTAATATGAAATACTTGGCTTACAACCCATAATGGAGTCTGGAATTATGGTGGTAAGTCAGGTCGGTCATTAAGCAGGTCATCACGGACCAATCTGATTTTATGACATTTTTGCAGCAGTTAAACTAATCTGTGGTTGTTAAACAAACCCATTGTCTGCAATGTGCATTTGCTAGAAACTGGAAGTAAATGCTGATTTCTGCAAAAAACATAAATTGTGGGTCAATTGCTGAGCACCAAAAATGTGATCACATGACCGTGGTCTGTCTGTGTATGTGTGTTGTGTGTGCTTGTTGGAATGTGGAATCTGGGTCATAGTTACCTTTTTGGGGGGCCGGTCATAACTTGGAACAGTCACTAGGTCATAACTCAAGGACTAAAGGTAAAGGTTTACCTGTCACTTGTATCTGACTCTAGGACACAATGCTCATCTCTGTTTCTTGGCCGAGAGAGCCAGTTTTGTCCAAAAACAATTTCCGTAGACATGTGGTCAGCATGGCTATTTACCCAGGATGCACGGAATGCTGGTACCTTCCTACCTAAGTGGTACTTATTTATCTACTCACATTTGCATGCTTTTGAACTGCTAGGTTGGCAGGAGCTGGGGCCAGTAATGGGTGCTCACCCCATTGTGCGGTGCTTGGGTCTCAAAACCAAGCTGTCAGCTCTCCAGCTGATAAGCTCAGTACCACTGAGTCATCACGCCCCTAAGTCAAGGAACTACCTTTACTGAATTTTACTTTTCTTAAGAATAAAAGTGTCTTTCCGGATCATCAAAAGCTAAATTCTTCATAAAATTCCAAAAATTTCAGAAGATCTAGGAGATCCTTCAGCAGTTGAGGTTCAACTTTCATTCTTCATATTGGTGCTTGTCTATCATGGGGGGTGGGGGGAAACCTTACTGTTTTTGGTTTTGTTTTAGTCTTTTAGAAGTAATTTCGGAAAGCTCTACAAAGAATATTTGCCAAATATTTCAGCTCTTGGATCTGTTTCAAGAGGCCGCTGCTGCCAATTCCTGCACATTGTATTTGCAAGTCTCAAATAATTCATTTTTCTTCTTTTTCCATTTTTTTCTTTTTCTTAATATTCACTAGGTGATGTTATTTCACATCATCTCAGATTTCATATTTTCCAAAGTAATGTTTAAGCCTTCTAGCTACATAAGAAATAAATCTTTCAACAGGAACCAAAAAAAGTGCAATCTAAGAAAAACCCAGGGCTAAACAGAATATTTGTTTCCGAAATGTGTTCATGTATGTGAACACACATATAGAGGAAACCACAATATAAGCTAATTCGATGAACATCTCTGGTGTTCAGTCACTATTTGCAATGCTAAGTTCTTAGCAAGGTTAATTCTCTCGGGATATTTAAGCAGGGGATTTTTCCTTACATCCATATTTTCCTTTTCTTTCATCTTTTTCTTTTAGAAAAGCAGATCAACAATTAAATCACACGATAGATATCTAAGTACATTTCATGGTCTGTTAAAATTATTCTATACATTGTGGTGAGGAATTTATTTTATCTGTTAAATTTATATCCTCCTTGTTCTCCAGAAACGTAGGAAACCACACCCCACTTATTCCAGAATAATTTGGTAACAATTTTCAGTGTCCCCAGCGTGTGATCAAAAAATGCAAAGAGTAGCTACAACGGTGTGACTAAAATTTTGCCTATGTTTATGTGCATTTTGGGTATAATGGTCCTTACTCCATGGAAAGCTGCAAAGACTGGGAAAGGCAAGCCATTTTAATTGTTTAACCAGAAGAAGTCAGTCAACCAAGGGTTCCAGCATCTAAGGGAAACAGGTTACAACTCAGCAAACACAAACCTCTCTTCCAGAATAATTGGACATTAAATTAAACTCTCAGGAGCTGCATCTGAAATCCTTTTTTGTGTGATGGATTGCCTAGCAGCCTCGGCAAAGATTTTGAAATTTTGATCTGAGGATTGTCAGTCTGCAAACAGCAGTCAATTACCAGGAACTCAGAAGCTAAAACCACAAGCACTCCAATTCTTTCATAGTAAGTTCTGTTTCCCCCAGTTCTGAGGATCTATTAAATGAGGAGGAAGGTGGATGCAGTTCGTATTAAAAATTTGGTGGGGTTTACTAGCAGAGGAGAAGATTGTGCTTGGGAATGGATGAAACTTTTGCATGAAATGACTGGGATTTAAAAAGAAAGACGTGAGTCCAGATTGCGCTTTCTTCTGGATGGAACATGACATGGCTGTTCAGTTAAGCAGCTGCTTGTCAACGCATGAGCTGCTGTGAAATTTAGCATTCCCCTCTTCTTTATAAAGATACTTTGCTAGGTAGGCAAAGAACAACACTAACTGAACAGGTAAAACAATGCTAATCAAAGAAACAGCTTTGCAATTTTTTTCTTTTTTTACAGCTTTATTGTTATAAAATTACAATACAATTCAATGTTTCTGGTTTTGTAGTGTCAATATACATATAAGTAATATTTGCATCATTATTTACATGGAATAGCCTTCTTATTCTAAATTGGGTTAATAGGTACTACTCATGTTACATTCTTACACCCATAGTATCTCTATCTTTATTTGCCTACTTGCTTCTTGGGTCCCATTCATCAACCACCACCGGTAGTACCAATCTTTTCCATTCACTTATCTTATCTAACTTTTTAGTTTCACTTTAAGCTCTCACGAGCTTTGCTTTGATTTTCTTTTCCCTAGCCACTCATACCACATATCCCATACACTGTAATAATCCGTTTCCTCTCTGTCCTTTATCTGTAATGTTAATTTATCCAATTCGGCACATTCCAATATTTTTCTAATTATGTGTTCCTCAGGCGGCCGTTTCTTCTCTTTCCAGTACTGGGCGAAAGATATTCTTGCTGCTGTCATTATGTGTATAGCCAGGTATTTTTTCTTTCTTGCGTATGAAGGTTTAAGGATTCCCAGAAGAAATATTTTTGGGTCTAATTCAAAGGTATCCCCTAATATTTCCGACACCCATTTACCTATCATCATCCAGAATTCTTGCAATTTTTCTATTTGGGAGTCCTTGATGTTTTCTGAACATAGTTGTTTTCCTACAGATATTTTGTTACCACGCCAAGCTAAGTAACACCATCTATGTATGCATTAGAACAAGAATGTCCAACCTTGGCAACTTTAAGACTTGTGGACTTCAACTCCCAAAGGCTGGGGAACTCTGAGAGTTGGAGTCCACAGGTCCTAAAGCTGCCAAGTTTGGACACCGCTGCATTAGAGGTTGCAGTTACTGTTGTGTATGCATATAGTAACTTGCCTTGGCAGCCTTGGTTGGAGTCTGGTTTCCTCATTAATAGCTCCTTGATTGGGTCTTGTTTGCCCCCTGATTATTTTCTAGTGCTGTTTGCTTTTTAGTTGGGTGTCAGTTGCTAGGGTCAATATGAAATTGTGGCACAGATGTGGTTGAATTTATCAATGAGTTTAGATGTCTCTGTTTCTTAATCTCTCATCACACGGCCAAATTCAACCACAATTTCAACTGGGAAAGTGTTGATACTCCAGACCAAGCCAAATCCAAAAATGTTAGGCAATTATTGGGAGATTGGCTTTCAGATAAATCAGCCATTAACCGATACATAAAAATAAATACCAGCTACAGTATGCATCATTTAAAAGATACAACCAAACTTTCAAAGAAGGAAACAAATAGGCCAGATCATATTCTCCCTTCTACACAGCATCCGAATGAGCAAGAAACTCTACTGGATAAACTATAGGTAGTTCTTGACTTACAACCATAATTGAGCCTAAACTTTCTGTTCTTAAGTGAGACATTTGTTAAGTGAGTTTTGGTCCATTTTATGACCTTTCTTGCCACAGTTGTTAAATTGTTAACACACTGCAGTTGTTAGCAACCTGGTGATTAAGTGAATCTGGCTTCCTCATTGATTTTGCTTGTCAGAAGGTCGCAAAAGTGGATTGCATGACCTTGGGACACAGCAATGGTCATAAATATGAGTCAGTTGCCAAGCATCTGACTTCTGATCACATGATCATGAAGATGCTGCAAAGGTTGTAAATGTGAAAAATGGTCATAAGACACTTTTTTTCAGTGCTGTTGCAACTTTGAATGGTCACTAAATGAACTGTTGTAAATCAAGGACTGTACTAGAGAAGAAACAACCCTAATCCAGGGACCATCAAAGAAGAAACCATACCTCAACCAAGATTGCCAGGCAAATTTACTGTCTATAAACAGCTGGCCAATTCCATTTCCCTGTGCACTGAGATTACCTAGTTTGGTAATGTAACATCTGTATGGAAGCTCGGAGAATGCGAAACCCTCAAGATTTTAACCCAGAGCTACATAGATTCTCTCTTATTGGAACTTACTATTTTGCATTTAATTGAGCAGATTGACATTTTCATTGTGGCTCCTTAAGCATCTCGGAGACTGATATTGATTGTAGACATAAGCAAGATAGATATAAGCTTGGAAGATGGATGCTTTTAATGGTATTTATTTGACTATTAGAATCTAATTTGACTCTGCAGTTATAAATCATGTTGGATTTAAAACCTACCTAAAAGAGATGTTTAGCACTAAGAAGTCAATTGGCATTGCCAGGAATAAATACAGGAGGTAGTCCTCGGTTTACATCACTTCATTTAGTGACCGTTCAAAGTTACAACAGCATTGAAAAAAGTGACTTATGACAGTTTTTCACACTTAACGACCGTTGTTACAGCATCCCCATGGTCATGAAGTCAAAATTCAGATGCTTGGCAACTGACTTTGCCAAGATTCCCGGGGTCACGTGATCCCCTTTTGCAATCTTTTGACAAGCAGAGTCAATGGAAAAGCCAGATTCACTTAACATCTGTGTTACTAACTTAACCATTGCAGTGACTCACTTAACAACTGTGGCAAGAAAGGTGATAAAATGGGGGCAAAACTCTATTTACAAATGTCTCACTTAGCAACAGAAATTTTGGGCTCAATTGTCGTAAGTCAAGGACTACCTAAAAGTAAAAAAAAAAATTCGGTAGAAAAGAAAAAGTCACGGCAATCTATAGTTTCTTATTTCCTTTGGCATGATCTTTAAACCACTTTGGGCTGAAGCCAGGGTGGGTGGTGGGCCAGTTCTCTGGACTGCAAGCTGTTTCAGGATCAAAGAGTGATGATTTTTTAGAGGTCTGCTGAAATAGAAAAAGAAATCTCTGTCTGACATTAGTTAGTACTTTTTGCGTATTTAATATCTCAATCCTTTTCCAGGACAAGGCACCTCTGATTCTGCTGTGTTGGATGTCACTGCAGTAGATTATCACTATTTCTCATTTTCCCCTTTCCTGAATATTGTTATGTAGATATATAGAGTCAAATGTTAAGTGTTTTTTTTCCCCGGTGAGAGTGGTCTATCAGGGCAACCTCGTCTACCCAAATATGGGATGGAGCATACTGCTTCTGCTTTCGCCTTTCATCCCCAATCCAGGAGCCTTCGCAGGCAGTCACTTTCGCGACAAACTATTTTTGTGTTGAATTTATATTTACCCACAAAGAAATAAAAGGAAACTAGTATAGATCTATTTCAAGGTATTTAGCTCTCTTTAGCCATACTATATTTTGGTATGGCTAGCTGATGAGAAATAGGGATGCAGTGGTTCAGTGGCTAAGACGCTGAGCTTGTCGATCGAAAGGTCGGCAGTTCAGCGGTTCGAATTCCTAGTGCCGCGTAACGGGGTGAGCTCCCATTACTTGTCTCAGCTTCTGGCAACCTAGAAGTTCAAAAACACATAAAAAATGCAAGTAGAAAAATAGGGACCACCTTTGGTGGGAAGGTAACAGCGCTCCATGCGCCTTTGGCGTTTAGTCATGCCGGCCACATGACCACGGAGACGTCTTCGGATAGCACTGGCTCTTCGGCTTTGAAACGGAGATAAGCACCGTCCCCTAGAGTTGGGAACGACTAGCACATATGTGCGAGCGGAACCTTTACCTTTACCTTTTATCTCATGAGAGCTAAATACCTTGAAATAGATCTATACTACTCTCCCTTTATTTCTTTGTTGGTAAATATAAATTCAGCACACAGTCAAATTTTGTTATCCAAAGAAGCTTGGAAGGGAAACTCACTAAACCAGGGGTCAGCAACCTGTGGCTCTGGAGCCGCATGTGGCTCTTTCATCCCTCTGCTGCAGCTCCATGTTGCTGGTTGACTCCACAATTTATAGGGCTTTCAGTTAGGACAGGTAGAGGACACTGCTCTAGGAGGAGACTATGATGTGAGAACCGGACTTCCCGTCGGCTCCAGAATTGAATGGGGGCTTCCGGTTATGACCTTTGTGGCTCTTTGAGTGTTTAAGGTTGCCGACCCCTGCACTAAACCATCAACCCTTGTCTAATTCTACACAAATCCTTGGTGCTTACTCACTGCTAGCAGTGGGTTGAACCTAATCCTTTTATAAAACCATACCAGACTATGGCTTTATGAATCACATAGAAATGGTAGGTATCCTTGTTTTCTTCCCTGAAAAACCAGACAGCTAATTGATTCACACGTACCTTTCCTTGGGTCTGACCTTGTTGTCCTCGCCCAGTGAAAGAGTGAGGAAGGCCAAGAAGTGTTGGCTCGGCTTTCTGAAGTAAGAACAGGGATATGGAAGTCTCTTGTCAAATGGGGGTAACGGAAACAGCAGAGAGAGACGGTACATCTCCAGTCTATTGGGAGACAATGGCAATCAAAGGAAAATGTGTTGCATTTGACAGTTTCCCTCTAAAAGGCTCAATTAAGGAAGAATCTGGAAAGATCTCTGGATGCCTCTCCTATAATTAGAGATGTATTACCTCCCCCTCTTTCCTAGATCATCAGGCGTGTCATCTTGAGTTCTGAAGGGCCAGCTGCAATGGAGGCAGTCCAAGGGGTGCGGAGTAAAAAAAAGCAAGGTAGAGAAACACAGCAGGAAGAGTCACTTCATTGGGTTGTTTTTCATTTGCAGGCTTGCTTGGCTGGAGTCTCAAGTGGCGCTAAGTCATGGTTTGTTTCTGTTTCTGTGACTCTGTGGCAATTGGATGGTTTTGCCCAACAGGCTAGAAGCAATGAAAGTAGAGCAGGTTTAGCATTTTCTGTCTGAGTCCAGCTTGCAGATTGGAAACAGCGCGCCAGTTCCAGAGAGCTACAAGGAACCTTTTAAAGTTGTATATTTATTGTTGGTGTTAGCAGTGCCAGAAATCCAGCCTGCCATAGCTCCCTCTGCACCTCATGCTAAGCTACTGGTTTTTTTTTAATGATTCTTTAAATTACAGTGGATACTTACGCATTAAGTTCATGGTGGCGCAATGATTAGAATGTGCAGTATTGCAGGCTAACTCTGCCCACTGCCAGAAGTTTGATCCTGATTGGCTCAAGGTTGACTCAGCCTTCCATCCTGGTAAAATGAGGACCCAGATTGTTGGGGGAATATGCTGACTCTGTAAACTGCTTAGAGAGTTCTGTAAAACAACTGTTGTGGCCTGCCAGCTGTCAGCAGAACTGGCGGCAGACTCCGATGATGAGGAGGTTGGGGAGGGCCAGTGCTGGAGTCTGGGGAAGGCTCTGATGGATGCGCTGCATCGGACGCAGAGATAGAACCAGCCACTGGAGAGGAAGCTGCATATGGAGGCTGCTATGAGTGAGGAGGAAGAACAGCTGGGGCCTGTTCCAGATGCACGTATGCGCAGAACAGTTAGAAGAGGTGAGCAACAGAGGACAAGGAGTTGACTTGAGAAGCAAAGCACATGTGGATGCTGAATGGCTCCTCCCTGGCTGGGGAATAAATAGGGGGAAAGGGGAGTGGTTGTTGTAGGAGACAACAGTTCATATTTCTGAAGATTTTGCTCATGGTGTTTTGTGCCACAAAGACTGCTTGCCAGAACTTAATCTGCACCCTTTTGTCTGGGAGCTCACGGCCTTGCAATTATTGCAAGGAACTGATAAGGTCTGTTACTGCAGTTAACTCCTTGAAGGACTATTGCCTGGACTTTTCGGTGGGTGAATGCAATAAATTCACAAGAGGTAAATGAAGGGGTTTTTCATGACAAGGAGTCTGTTTCTTGCTTCTGCTAAGGCTGAGTCAGAACAGCAATGGTCCCCAACCTTTTTGAGTCTGTGGATTGATGGCAGTGGGAGCAGAGAGGATAGTTGCCTGTGTGCAATCTAATCCCGCACGTGCAGAAATAAAATTTTGCATGCTTGTCCGCTGCTTGTGCAGCACAGTTTACAATGGGCCATGGACCAGTTTGAGTCCAGGGTTTGGGGACCCCTGCTGTAAAGCACTGTGAAGTGGTATATAAGTCTAAGTGCTACTGCTAGTGCCAAGTCCAAATCCAACAAATGGCATTGACTGGTTCACATAGACTCTGGATTCACACAACATTAAATGACAACGTGCTTTCTTTACTTTGGGTTTATTGATTAGTTAAGTAGGTTAATTCCATTGTCAGAAGAAATATCCTTCTGGGTTCACCTCCAAGTGGGGAAAAAGACGCTGGAAACATGGATACTGCTTGGAAAGATGGTTTAATGGTGGACAGGATCACATGGTTTGAGTTCCTGAACAAAAAAGGGGTGAGATGCAGTCAGTCCCCGGGTTTTATGCCCTCTCTGGCTTTGAACTTCCTGGGGCCCAGAAAGAGTATCCTGATTGGTTGTCAGGCTCCCAGGGGGTGGGGGGTCTTAGCTAGCCTTGCTGGCTGATGTAATCTTCCCAGGTGCCATGTGGTGAGTTTCTGTTGCTAGATGGGTCCTATTGTGTTAGTTTCTGTTGCTAGATGGGTCCTATTGTGTTGCAGATGATGGTCCATTGACAAAGATTGAGTTTCTGCCTCTGGCCCATTGACAAACGGTGGGGGCAGGAAGATGGGAGCTGCTTTGTCTTTAAAACATGCTTCTCCATTTCTCATCCAGGGAAACATAATATTCTGCCTTTTTAATATTTCCTAAAATATTTCATTCTTCTAGGAAAGGGGTGGGTGCTAACTTCCTACACCATCAAGCACTGCCAATCTTGCCATGGAAAAAACACCTTGACCTAGAACTGTAGCAACATTTCAAGGTGTCTTTTATACCCATGTGATTCTAAGGACCTCACTGTTCATTCTTCACTTCTAACCACATCACTGCTCCCCATACATTTCGAGAAAAATGCCGTATTCAGTTCTTCATAAAGAAATTCATGCAGCTCCTTCTTAGTTCAAAAGCTCTCGCAGCAGTGCATCGGCCTTTATGGATTCGCTCCCAGATAAAACACATCACCTCCACAACATTTGCAGGTGTGTGGGAAAACTGAAGCGTGGTCCTTTATGAATAGCCAGGGAATCATTGGAAGCAGCAAAACCTTCCAGTGATTGTAGAATCTTGAGTACAATCTTTTGGAGGTGTTGCCTGAATTGGACACGTGTTATTTGGCTCATGCCGAGAAAGCTTTAAATTAAATTCAGGTGGAGCTGAATTGAGAAGTCCGGTACAGTTTCCTCTCCTCTCCAAGAAGCCAAGTAGTGACATCATGCTGCAGCAGTTTCTTTTTCAAAAAAAAAAAGAAAAAGAAAAAGAAAAAAGGGAGGGGAAGAGTTTACATGAAAAGAGATATTAATGTACCTCCATTTCCCTACAAAATGGCAAAAAAGAACTGAAAAAGTGAAGTTCAGAGATAGGATGATGATCTACTAGGCATAAATGTTTAGAGCCCCATAATTAGAATGTCAAAAGTTGATGGCTGAGATTTATACTGACTGAGGCAGCAGAGAAGTCGCAGAACTGGCTGCTGTTTCAATGAAATGAGCTAAGGCAGCGATATAGTTTCATTATGAAGATGATGCAAAACCATTGGGCACATAGAACTAGGATCTAGGGAGGAAATTATAGATGGGACCGTCTCCAGACTCCGCTGACTGATGATGAGTGATGAAGCGGAAATTTCCCAAGACGGCTAAGTGAGGAATTCAGAAATCACTCGTTGCTTGTTCTCACAAGTGTCTTTAATTGGCTTGAAAAGCACCAAAATATGCAGAATCAAAAGAGTTTGAAAGAGCTGGGATAAAAAGGCAGCGTGTATGTTCAGAATGTAGAAAACCCACCTGGATGAGAAATTCTTCTGCTGGTGGGAGGGGTGAAATCGGTAAGTTTCATTTGCTCCTCACAAGAGCACAAACTCTCAGACCCCTTTTGAGGGTGGAGAGAGTGGTTCTCTGATGTGCTGTTGGAGGAAAACTCCCTCTAGAGCAGGGATATCCAACCTTGGCAAATTTAAAAGCTGTGGACTTCAACTCCCAGAATTGCCCAGCCAGGCATTCTGGAAATTGAAGTCCACCCATCTTAAAATGGCTAAGGCTGGAAAATACTGTATTAACAGGAGCAAGCTAGAGTTTTGAGCAAGCTGACTGAAAAATATTCTCCTGAGGTCCTGGGATGCAACCATTAGTCAGTGCAGACTCTACCAAACGAAATGGATATCTGTACTTAATTTGACCTGGCATAAGGTGTCTTGCTGTGATTCCATCTCCGTAGAGATGTAACAGCAGCAAAAAATTATGGTGCCTTGCTGTCCCGAAGCAGGAAGATAATGGCAAATCTTCCCATAACACAGCGTGATTCCAATAACAGCTAGAGAGATTAAGAAGAACTATATAGCCCTTGAGGAAGGACATCTGGTTAAGTAACATTCTTCCTGGAACGCAACTCACATTATGTTTCTTTTGAATACTGGGTTTTGCTTCACTTTTATGGCAAGAGGAGAGAAAATAAACTTCAACAGCAGGGGGCAGTTTAGATCATTTTATCTGCATTAACATAAACAGATTTATCCTTTGTTGAATGTAGCTCAATGGCCAGGTTCCATCCTGGATTTGCAATGCTCGAGATATTAGGATTGATTCTAGCATCTTCATTGGACTCCAGCTTGTCTGCCATTTCTTCTCCAGCTAAAAGCTTCATGTTTCAACCCCTGGACCACAAGGGGTTCATTTTTGGCCCTGCTTCCTATACATTCCTGGAAAAGGAGGAAATTGTTTCCAGCTATCCCTCTTACATAAGGAATGAGAGGTATGGGAGAAAGAGGAAAATATTTCTCATTACATATAGCAATATTTGGGATCCTCCAATGTAATTCTCTGACATGTAGAAAGAGGAACTGGGCATCATGTAAGTCTTACTCAACTTGATGTCTTCTGATTTTATTGAACTGCACCTCCCATCCGTGGTGGGATTCAAATTTTTTTACTACTGGTTCTGTGGGCATGGCTTGGTGGGCGAAGGGGAAGGATACTGCAAAATCCCCATTTCCTCCCGATCATCTGGGACTTGGGAGGCAGAGAATAGATGAGGGCAGAGTCAGTCAGAGGTGGTATTTACCGGTTCTCAAAATTTCCACTATCGGTTCTTCAGAACTGGTCAGAACCTGCTGAATAGCACCTCTGATCTCCCATTCTCTCCAGATTATCAAGTGGGCATCAGGAGCTATGGTGATGCAATGGTTAGAATGCAATAAGGTAAAGGTAAAGGTTCCCCTTGCACATATGTGTTAGTCATTCCCGACTCTAGGGGGCGGTGCTCATCTCTGTTTCAAAGCCAAAAAGCCAGCACTGTCCAAAGACATCTCCATGGTCATGTGGCTGGCATGACTAAATGCCAAAGGCGCACAGAATGCTATTACCTTCCCACCAAAGGTGGTCCCTATTTTTCTAGGTGCTTTTGAACTGCTAGGTTGGCAGAAGCTGGGACAAGTAAAGGGAGCTCACCCCGTTATGCGGCACTAGGGATTTGAACTGCTGAACTGCCGACCTTTTGATCAACAAGCTCAGCATCTTAACCACTGAGCCAGTGCGTCCCATCCTAGAATGCAGTATTGCAGGCTAATTCAGCTCACTGCTAGGAATTTAATCCTCACTGTCTCAAGGTTGACTCAGCCTTCTATGCTTCCAAGGTGGGTAAAATGAGGACCCAGATTGTTGGGGGCAAGAGGTTGACTCTATAAACCACTTAGAGAGTGCGGTAAAGCACCATGAAGCGGTCTATAAGTCTAAGTACTATTGCTATTGCTACTGGAGAAGAGATAGAAAATGTGCTCCTTTAAGAAGTGGTGCCATTTACGATGTCAGGAAGGACTTCTAAACATTCTCCATGTCTGGAGTGGTATAGGATCTCCTGCTTGAGCAGGGGGTTGGACTAGAAGACCTCCAAGGTCCCTCCCCATTCTATTATTTTATTATTCTATCTTGTTCGTGGGCAGAGAAATTTCTCCTGAGTGAAATTTAGAAATAGATTCTCCCTCCTCTCCCATTTTTTAAAATTAGATAAAGACAACAGCTCTATACTGTTTTTCATGTAAAAAATGTCTGTAATCATGTAGGCACCTAAGTCTCCCTCTTCTGATTAAAATATATTACTTTTTAAAAAGTAAGTGTTGCTGTAGAATGCAGGGTGAGCCCATCAGATGAGCTCTGCAGAGTCATGTCAATCCATGATGGCCTTGGGGGAGATGCCTCCTGGATTGTTACATGGAGAATCTTTGAATTGCTACACCCAGATTTCAATCTCGGTTACCCCGATGATTCTGAAAACCCAGGAAGTATTTTTTGTTTCATTCTTTACCAATGCAACAAGATCTAGCATTGTCCCTGAGATGGGAATGCATTGTATGTAACACGTTCTGGAAGACTCCTTTTATTTGGAAAGGTGTGTCAGGTAACAAAAAAGACAAAATCGCAGAAAGTAGAAAAATGTTTTCTGGGAAATTCAGCTCAGCTCTAATTTAAGAGGGCGTTCAACTTTTAGACAAGGTAGCAGAGCTACTGATAGAAATGAGCTTACCTTTTCTTCCCCATTTGCAAGATAATCTTGGTGGATTCTTTACCCAAGGTCAGTTGCAAGATAATGATGGGAATAACTTCAATTTTCTTGTTGTTCGTGTTTCTTATGAACAAGAAGTATCTGATTTTCATTCCTTCGGAGACTTGAAGAAGTGAGGCGCCTAGATTTTAATGCTGAAATCATCCGTCCTTCCAAATTGAGGCTGGTGCTATGGATTAATTTAGTAACAAATTTGCATTTTTATCACTTTCCCAGTTTAGCTGTTGAACATTAATTCTGTATGAGGTTTTTTTTTTTTCTTCCAATTGTCTGGATACTTTATAATTGTTTGGCCAAAAGCTTTCTGCTGAGAGAACCTTACGCTGTGAAAAAGACCATTTCCGTCTTGATCTATTTTAGTCAGTTCCAGAGGAAAAAGAAAAATTTCTTGCTGGAGGACCTCTCGGCTTGTGACTCAGTGGCGGAATTCGACAAATGGGTGAAGGATCTGTCTGATTTCTTCATCTGACAAATACTTCAGGCTGTGGGCATTGCAACAGATTTTGCCTTCACCACTTTTCATTCACAGTTATTCTGTTCCCTGATGCACAGCTATCACTCTTCTGCTTCCTTTGGAACTGGAGTGGCAAGCGGGGAAGAGGTTGTGCAGAAATAGTTCTCCTTCTCACCCTTGCAGAGACCGTAAAGCCATCTGATTAGTATTTATCAGCGGGTGGCAATCTAAGTCCATGCTAGACCCTGTTATAAAAAGATGCATGAAAGATGGATGGGTCAGTTTGCAGAAGAAAAGGCCAAGCCCGCTGAGCCTCTCCCAGGGGGTGAAAGGTCATTAAGAGGTGGTGACATGTTTAAAAAGTGATAGCATTGGTTTAAAAAGGATCAATCAAGTGTATCCCGACCCCTTCTTTCTGTTTTGAAAGATGCTATCAGCGCCAATGCTGATCTGATTCCGGTAAGGTTACAGTTAGAAGAGAATGAAGTTGAAATGGAAAGGAGAATTCTTTGCATTGAAATGGACTACAGTTCCTATTACTCTCAGCCAATGCTCCCTTTGCCTCTAATAGTTGAGAGAACTGATGTTCAACATATCTACAGGACTGATATCTGCCATTATTTTTGCTTCTCCCACAAGACCTGGTAGGACTAGCATGCTCTGGACATCCTCAATTAAACAGTGTCGTCTGATGGGAGCCAAAAACTGTCCTTACATCTGGCCTGTGGAAAAGAGTACCTGAAATTTGGATGACCACAATCCTTCCATAAGGCATCGCAAATGGGCTTTTCATCTGGACATTGGGCTATGAAGTTAAGTTAGCCCATTTGAAAGGGGTTATCGATGAGAATATATGGACAGTTCCACTTGTGGGCAGTTTTGGGTTCTGGTTAATGTTTTTATTGTTGTTTAATTTGTTGCTTGTTGCTCAGAGTTGTATGCTGGTGGACAACCATATGAATCAAATAAATATATCCATAAATCAGGGTTGTCCACCCTTGGCAACTTTAAGACTTGGGGACTTCATCTGCTAGAATTCCCCAGTGAGCCATGCTAGGCATTGAAGTCTACAAGTCTTAATGTTGCCAAGGTTGGACATCCCTGATGTAAACCAAAGCCTCCCTAACAAACTCATCAAAAAGGACCTGAGCCATGTGACAGGTTGTGTCATTTTGGGGAACTCAAGGAAGGGAACTGCATTTCTGAATCATCTACAGATACAGATATCTAGCTGTAGATATCTACTCTTTGATGTATCCAGAAAACTAGGAGACTTGTTAAAATGAGCCACTTTCATGATTTCCTAATAAACAGTGAGATGTTTATATTCGAAAATGCAATTGCCCTCTTAGGAGTTGTCAATTCTACTAATCATATGACTTTTCCTTCAACTGATGAATGGGAAAGCATGAATGATTTACTCTTCATTTAGAGAAGTATGAAAGACAACACTGCTCGTTGATGGATGCACAGCCTAGTTCTCTATGCATTTGCTCCCAGATAAGTCCCATTTAGTTCAGGATGGATTTCCTTCCTTTTAAAAGGTCACCAGTGCATTTTTATGCATGTTCTTTTTAAATGGGGAGGCGAGGGCTCAGCAGTTAAAGATGCTGAGCTTGTCACTTGGAAAGCTGACAGTCCAGGTTTGAAATGGGGTGAGCTACCATTCCTGCCTCAGTTCCTGTCTACCTAGAGCATGCAAATGTGAATAGATTAATAGGTACCGCTTTGGTGGGGAGGTAATAGTGTTCCATACACCATTGGCATATAGCCATGCTGGCCACATGACCACAGGAAATGTTTTCGGACAATGCTGGCTCCTTCAGCCAAGAAACAGAGATGAGCACTGTACCCTAGAGTTGGGCACAACTGGACAAGGGAAACTTTACCTTTTTCTTTTCAAATAAAGCACTACAATGGTACTGGCACCCAGGAAGGTGTGCATGCTTATACACACCTACTTGAGTACACTATAAACATGTAATGGATCACCCCTCTGATTACATTGGTGAAAAGCATATTGGCGCCTTTCTAGCATAGCATTGTCAGTCTACTAATAAGCACCAGTTACCCCCTTCTGTTTGCACACCCAATCAAGTCAATTCAATTGACAGACAGGCATTTTCAGTTTGGTTCAGTTTGGTTTTGCATTCATTTTACAGATGTTTCTCAGATTATTGCAGGTGACAGAGAACAATTAACAAAAAGACTCACCGTTTTACATTCCTCAGAGCTTCCTCTGCTTTCAGTTTAGGACAATGGTGCAAAATTAGCTACCAAGTTACGCTTACCTGGCTTCTGATGAGCGTCTGGGATGCCTCGATAGGAAATACTAATAGGAGAGACTTCTTTCAAATCAAGCAGACACTTTAATCTTGTGTGATTCCCCCCTCCCTCGCGATTTCTCTCTCTTTCCATTCCCCCTAGTGTTCTGGTCTGGCAGTCTAGCTTTAGGGGGGTGGGTGAGCACGCGTGTACATGTTTAATTTGTGTACGTCCGTGGCATGGCATTGGCACATTTATTATGTTAAAAGGGGGTCTTGTTTATTGATATGCAAATGCCAAGTGTGACGAGGGAGAAGGCAGCTGCGATGGCTTTTTAATTACCTAGGTGGTGAAGGGCGTGGGGTCCTAGACTTGCCATTAATGAGCTGTGACAGAAGTTCGCAGATGATGACGCACCAGCCATTTCAGTAGCTTTTCCTCAACCAGCAAATGAGCAGCTTTGCTCTGGTTTCATTTTTTCAAAAAAGCACAAAATGGTTTTTTTTAAAAAAAGGCTTAGGAAACCAATGCTTATTCTGGAAGGATGCCAGTATGGAGAGTGGGAAGGGCCAAAAGCAGCCACAAGGGGAGCCCTGAAACCTGGGCAAGGACACACCTATTTGGGGGAAGAATAGGTTGTTCTTGGTTAGTTTTCTGGACTCATGGATGTAAGAAAATGCATGTGGGAGATATGTAAAAATAAGAGGCAGGGGTTAAATTGCGTGCACTGCAGTGATCGTGGGTATCACTTTTTTTAAAAAAAAACCACATGTGCGCACACAAACACATACATGGTGGGGATCCCTAATGGAAGATTTTTGGAATTAGATTAAACGTACAAGTTATGCATCTCTGGTGCAGGTCACTGTTGCACTAAGATTTTCCTCATTAGTTCTATAGGTTCAGAAAGCAATAAAGTAAGTATTCCCCTAAGAGAAGTGAAGACAGATGTGTGTGTGTGTGTGTGTGTGTGTGTGATATCTTTGTTTGCTACAGCTACAGCCAAGTGAAAAAGCAAGCTATATTGTTTTGTATAAGGAATGCCTGAAGCTACATGACAACATGACTTTCAAGTCTTCTAGTTCAATTCTGGACTGTCTTACAAGAATAGTTCCCTATGGGGAGTTAGGCAGAGGCATCTCCCAGTTCTGGATCAGAGATATTTTTCTGCAGGATATCAAAGGGAGATTTAATGTGGTCTCTGAGCTTGGTTGTTTTCTTGCAAACAATTCAACACCCAACTAGGTAATATCATCGGTGCTACAAAGGAGTGAGATTTGTTCTCTGTTTATATACAAGGGAGTGTCCTTGGTTGGGAAGAGGAGATTTAATGGTTGGAAAGATATCAGCCCATGAAGCAGGGACACTGGGTAGCACTTATTTAAATCTGTCCTGCCTCTGAGCAAGAGTGGATTCCAACAACTCAAGAGCTTGTTGACTCTACTTTAGAAGTGAAAGATCCACCCTTCTCCAAAAGTTGATCAGTACCTCTCCTTGCCTTCACAAAGCATTATGGGATGGCAATAACCTACACCCCTAACTTGAGTGGTGTATCTCAGCCGGGTTCTGTAGGCATAGTGAGGTCTCTGGAGATGGTGAGCATCTGATTGGTGATCCTTCTTCAGGAGGGCCACACCTCCTCCCTATCCTCTTCAGGGTCTGAGGTGTGTTATCAACTGCTTGAAAAAGAAAGCGGATTCCTCCCATGCCTGTTGAATTCCGGTGTCTCGTCAAGAGATCCGGAGATCCTCAACGTGGCATTTTTCAAACATAGTGCCCTGTTTTCCTCAGGATCTCTGTCTTGCTGGGCAGTCTGCGCCAGCCATTCCCTCTTCTCTGTTAATCTCCTTCCAATTCGAGGGACCGCCGGTGGCTGATGGGCCAGAGGTGCTAATGTGTGCGTGCGTGCGAGATAGTCCGCTGACTTCCACACAGGTGAGCCGCTGCAAGGCTCTCAAAGGCGACAGTGTCCCAGTCTGCGTGGAAGACGCCCAGAGAGTTCGACACCCTTCCAGGGTGACTTGCTCTCCTCCGGTGTTATAATGGGAACCGGAGGATGCCGGGTTCCAGTCGCCCCTCGCGTCCGAACCGAGAGTTGCCCGGCGAAGTTCCTCGGTGGGAACTCCTGCCGCTGCCCACCCGTGGGGAGAGAGGGAAGAACCCCAAGCGCGCCGCCGCGGTTTGGCAGCCAAACCCATCCAGCCTTTTACCTCCCGTCCCCCGCCCGCCCGCCCGCAGCCCCCTCCCCGGGCTGGCGCCAACTCCTCCCCGTGCCCGGCCTCCAGCCGAGGCAAGTCGGTGTCTCTTTAAGCTCGAGAGAGGAGGGAGGGAAGGGACCAGCCGGCTGACAATGGGCCGGAGCGGCTGAGTTGGAGCAAATTCCGCGGCGGAGGCGGCTTCCCAGCCCCAGCAGCTCCGAGGCGAGCGGCTTGGCCCCTCCGCTGGAGCGGCGGAGATGAAGGCGCGCTGGCGCTGAGTTGAGCGGCGAGCCTGCCGAGAGCGAGCGCGGCTCCGGGGAGCTCGGCTCTCCTCCCTGCTGGAAGCCGAGCGAGCCCCGCCGCCCTCTGGCTCCCGCGGCCGCCCCTGGGCTCTGGGAGGCCGGACCCCGAGGCAGCCCAGCCCAGCCCAGCCGCCGCCCCGCGCCCTCCACCCGCTGCGCGAGAGGGGAGCCCGCTTTCCCCCTGCCGGATGCGTCCCTGGCGGAGCTGAGCCATGCGGCGGCGGCTCCCGCTCTGGGTCCGGAGCTTGCTGTGCCTCTGGCCGGTCCTGGTGGCACCCGCGGCAGGTAAGACCCCGCTTCTCTCGCCCTCTCCCGCCTTCCCTCCCGAAGGAGCCGCGGGGCGCAGGGAGGCTGCTCGGGGCCCTTTCGGGGACTGAAGTGGACGGGGAAGCGCAGCGAGGCCCCTTTTGAGGGGAGCCACGGAGCCCGGGGAGGAGAGTTCTGGAGTTTGGTGGCTCTCGGGGATCGCGTGGGAACGGAGCGAAGTCTTTGGCGAACCACGCGGGGGTTGTGCAGGGCTGGGCAAATGGGGCGGGGGGGGGGCGAGGTTCTACCCCGCGTGGCAAAGGTCGTAGGGCTTTCGCAGGAGCGGCGCAGGCAACAAAAGGCGATCCTATCTCGTGGATATGCAGCGGGGAGCGTCCTCTCTTTACCCCGGTCGCTCCCTCCCTTCCACCTTCGCCTCGCCCGGCTTGGGCGCAGCCAGGGACCCCCTTCAACCCCGATCCACGCACACAGGGAAGCTTGCTTGGCGAGATGTCCCCAGAGCCTCCCCAGAGCCAGTCCACCACCCAGCCCCTCCAAGGGCTCGCTAGGCTCCAGCTTGACAACTAACACGTGTCTAAATGTCCTGCGGGTGGCAGGCAGGCAGGCAGGCAGGCGGTGCCTTCTACAGTTGGTCTCCAGCGCGAAGGCGGCGGTGCGGGCTGCGGATCTGGGCAACCCGTTCCGGTGGCTTGGTGGCCGAAGCGGGCGGCGTGAAAGAAGGGTCCCGATTCTCGGGGGACGGGGGAGGTTCCGGGGGCAGCTGCTGAGTCCCCCCCCCCTCCCCGTGGCCTTTCGCCCTCAGTCAAGCACCTGGCCCGCGTCTGCGGAGTCCGCCCAGGCTCTGCTCAGCCAGGGGCTCCTCTGCCTTCTCGGTTTCCTGAAGGGAACAGATGGGCCGGAGAGGGATGAAAAAAAGGCCACGTGGGGTGGGGTGCGAGGGGTGGGGGGTTGCCTGGGAGAAGCTAGTTGCAGAGGCGAGGCAGTCAGCGGGAGGGAGGCTGACCTTTCGGGCCTCCCCCGACTTGTGGGTTCATCCAGCTCATCCCAATGAGTTGAGAAGCTGCCGCTTGTTTCTAGGCTCGAGGCTGCCTTGTAACTGTCGGGGGATGTTCTTAATTTGCTTGTCTCCTACTGAATGATCTCAGCAGCCTTTTCAGCAGGAAGTCAAAATCCGCACTAAGAGCCCCCCCCCCCCCCCACACACACAGAAAGACACAAATCTGGCCGCTAGAGGAGGCTTGAGGATGCTCTTCCGAAAAGGGATGCAGCAGGAGCCTTGGGGAATCTGCTCTCCGGGGCTGGGAAGAGAAAACAATTGTGGGTGTGTTGTTCCCAGCAAAAAGATCTTTTAGAAACAGCAATTCTGGGTTGGGTAAAAATAGAAGAGATTTCTCCAAATAGGAGATGTGAGCTAAAGTAAAGCCCAAAGCTTTGAATGGTGAGGATTGTGAGTGGTGGGGTTTTTTTGGGGGGGGGGGTTCCCCAGTAAGGGAGAAGGTCTCTGCTGTTTTGAATTTGGACACATGTTTTGGGAGGATTCCTTCCAGCTTTGGGGAAGGATGAAATGGAGTTCCAGGTTTCCAATTCATTCTGATCAGTCTGGATTTTATTACCAAGAATTTGGTTTGAGTGAGGTCGTTATTTGTTTTGCTTTTTGGCTGTGGCCACAACTTGAATGTCACAGGCCATTTGGTTGGGCGGGGAAAAATTCATGAGATTTTAGAATTTTATATTCATAGGACTCCCCCCCCCCCCCCCCCCGTTTCTCCATTTCAGCTCAAATAGGCCTATCTTAATAGGAATGTAAAATGCAGCTGCAGAAACTATCTTGGCAGGAGCAAATCTAGTGTACAGTGCATAGCGGTGGGTGCCGTTACAGACAGAGGTCCTGTTTCAAGGGATGCTTTATTATACTAGAGTAGTGTGGTAAATCAGCAGGAGTTGCACTGTACACCTCTTGCTGTTTCTCCTGCCATTGCTCTGCTTTCTTTGGGCGAGGGGTGGGGGTGGGGGTTGAATCAAACTTGGAAGAAATACTTTAATCTGAAAAATATGGCTGTTGGAGAATTACAGTACTTACGTCCACAACTAAACCCAAAATTTCTGTGGTGAAGTGAAACATTTCTTAAGTGAATTTTACTCCATTTTACAACCTTCCTTGCTATTGTTGTTAAGTGAATCGCTGCAGTTATTAAGTTAGTAACAAGGTCGTTAAGTGAATCTGGCTTCCCATCTGACTTTGCTTGTAAGAGCATCACAAAAGGGGATCACGTGATCCCAGGATACTGCGACCGTCATAAATATGAATCAGTTGCCAAGCATCCAAATTTTGATCACGTGACAGTGGGAATGCTGCCACCGTCATAAGCGTGAAAAACAGGCATAAGTCACTTTTTTCCAGTGCTGTTGTAATTTTGAAGGGTCACTAAATGAACTGTTGTAAGTGGAGGACTACCTGTAACAGGAAAGCAGGATGGATTAATTTTGGAAGTGTTCCAGGAATGATGGGGCTGATGTTTCATAGTGTGCTAAGAGCAGATGCCATTAACAGGGCTTCAGGGGGTCCAGAAGTCAGAAATAACATTGCTGAGTAGCCAAGAGTATGTATCAGTCACTAAACGTCATGCATCAATCATTGTACGGGGCCCACAGCCTGATAAAGACATTTCCCCCTTTTCTTTTGCTAAATTAAAGTCTGTCTAGAAAAAATATTTTTCCTTTCTAAAAATCTATGCAACGTTCAATGCGAAGACCAATGCAAAGTTCAACGTACTTCTGCAGAATGAATAAGAGGGAAGACCTTATTTCCATAAGAAGATTTCTTTGGAGATAGGATTTGCAGGCAACATTCTGGCTTGAGGGAGCATAGAAGATATTAACTTGGGGGCATCAGAAACTAGAGCTGCAGCCTTATTTATTCATGAGCTGTGCAGCCCACCTTTCCGCCAGGAGCTCAAGTTGATTACATATCCTCCAGTAGTGCTTCCCTGCACAAGTTTATTTGGCAGCACACTGGCTTCCCACTTATGTATTTTTAATCAAAGGGAGAGAGAAAGGGAGGGAGAGAAAAGGGAGAGACCCCCAAAGGATAACCGTCCCACCGAGAGGTATCAGCAGGCAGATTGATTCACACAGAGACGAGGCCGCCTCTTCATGAAGAACTGGCACAGAAAATTGTAACCCAAATTTTCAGACCCCAGTTAATCCTAGTTCCTGATTGACATCCAAGCTATGTAAGAAGGAAATGTGTATCGGCAAATCCACAATGTGTTGCGGAAACACATGTTTAAATATACACTGAAAAGAGGACCATGCTGAAATGGGGACGTACAGTATGAAGAAACTCTCCAATAGATCTTCTTGATGGCCTTTTGGATTGACTTGCTGCATCCCTTTGTTAGGAGAATTATGAGACAAGTTTACGGAGAAGAGGCCTCCCAACGCTTTGAACACTGAGTTTTAGTATAACTGCCTCTGAATACCAATTGCTAAATAGAGTGAAAAGTGGGCTACATGTACCGTATTTTTCGGACGATAAGGTGCACCGGTGTATAAGATGCACCAAGATTTCAAAGAGGCAAGTAAGGAAAAAATGGCTTTTGCCCTCCCTGGGCCCCAGGAGCACTCTGCAGGCCCCCCCAACCCTCTGTGTACCCTGTGTTTTGCAAAAATAGGTAAAAAATGGGCCCGTTTTTGCAAAAACGGGGTGCACAGAGGGTTTGGGAGGCCTGCAGAGTGCTCCTGGGGGCTGGGGGGAGGGCAAAAATACCCCCAGTTACCCCCAGGCCTCCCAAACCCTCTTTTGCAAAAATGGGATGAGTGGGGTGGGGCTTTGGGAGGCCAAAAATGGCTGTATTTGGTGTATAAAACACACCAACATTTCCACCCTCTTTTGGGGAGGGGGAAGTGCGTCTTATACTCCGAAAAATATGGTATGTGCTTGCATATATAGGTAGTCCTCAACTTACAATCACAATTGGGATCAGAATTTCCATTGCTAAGCTGGGTTGTTAAGTGAGTCATACCCAATTTTCAACCTTTTTGGCCAGGGTTGTTAAGGGAATTGCTGCAGCGGTTATGGGAATCATGCAGTCGTTAAGTGAATCCAGTTTTTCCCATTGACTTTGATTGTCAGAAAATGGTCGCAAATGGAGATCATGTGACCCCGGGACAGTGCAACCATTGTAAATATGTCCCGTAGCCAAGTGCCTAAAGTTTGATCACATGACCATGGGGATGCTGCAATGGTTGTAACTGCGAGGACCAGTCCTAAGTCTTTTTTCAGTGCCGTCGTAACTTTGAATGTTCGCTAAATAAATATTTATTTATTTATTTATTTATTTATGAGATTTATATGCCGCCCTAACTCCAGCCGGACGCAGGGTGGCTCACAACAGTAAAAACATCTAATGAAAAAGTTAAAAAGAAATTAAATCCAAATCTCATAATTTAACAGTTAAAAGGGCAATGAAGACTAACAAGTTAAAAATTAAAACCCAATCAGTCCAGGCCAGCCAAACGAAACAGCCACGTTTTCAGGTCGCGACGGAAAGAGCGGAGGTCGGGGGCCACCTGGAGCTCCAGGGGCAGTTGATTCCAAAGGGTAGGTGCACCCACAGAGAAAGCTCTCCCTCTGGGGGTCGCCAGCCGACACTGTCTGGCTGATGGCATCCTGAGGAGGCCCTCTCTGTGGGAATGCACCGGGCGATGGGCAGCTGTTGCTGGCTGCAGATGGCCCCCCAAATATCCCGGGCCTAAGCCATATAGGGCCTTATAGGTAATCACCAGCACCTTGAATCTCACCCGGAGGGCAACCGGCAACCAATGTAAGTCGCGTAGGAGAGGTATAACATGGGAGTGTCGAGATACTCCCATCACAACCCGCGCGGCCGCATTCTGCACCAGCTGAAGCCTCCTAGTGGTCTTCAAGGGCAGCCCCATGTAGAGGGCATTGCAGTAGTCAATACGGGAGGTGATAAGCGCATGAGTAACCATGTGTCCAATCTAGGTCCAATAGGGGCGCAACTGGCACACCAGGCGAACCTGGGTGAATGCCCCCCTGGTTACGGCCATTACATGATCTTCCAAGTTTAGCCGCAAGTCTAGGAGGACACCCAAGTTGCGCGCCCTGTCTACCTCATCCCCTATCACCAAAGATGGAATCTCTTGATCGGACCGAGACGCCGGTCCCACAGCCACTCGGTCTTAGCAGGGTTGAACCGAAGCCTCAAATAGTTGTAAGTTGAGGACTATCTGTATATACCAGGGGTCTCCAACCTTGGCAACTTTAAGATTTGTGGACTTCAACTTCCAGAGTTTCTCAGCCAGGAGCTGAAGTCCACAAGTCTTAAAGTTGCCAAGATTGGAGACCCCTGGTAAATAATACCTGTATATAGTACCTCTCATTTCCAGCCTGAGCTACAAACATTCCCCTTTACTGTTCCTGTTAACTAAAATAACAAGTTGCCAAGTTTTTTGTTATAAAAAAACAACAACCCTGTTCTAGACTTTATGGAGGCATTGATGTTGCAGGAAGGAGAAGAAGACACAATATTCCCCAATCTTGGCACCTGCAGATTAGTGGGATTCCAGCCCCCATCAGCCCCTGCCGGTCTGATCCACAAATCGGCGATCGGTGTTTTGATCAGACTGTGGTACCCTGTTTGAGAAGTGCGCCTGGCATTTGAAATAGTTAATGATGGTCATCATTTTTTGATGGGAGAGAGATGGGAAGGGTGAGTTTAGATGAGATGGTATCTATGTTAAGAACAACTATCCCTCCCTCGAGATTTGTAAAGTTCCTACCTTGATGATATTCCGAAAGTCCCTAAAAATCTGGCTCTCCTTCCTGGCCTTGGGGTTGGGTGGTGGCAGAACAAAATAAATCGTATTCAGCGTTGTACCATGCTGGTGACAGATAGTCTGGTTTCCCAGCTCATTTTTTCCAAGCGTGTGGGCATATATGCACACTCAAACATATTCAAACACGCTGATCCCTCTCTATATCCAAGTTAGGCTGATCCAAATCTCTCGAGAGATTTGACTGCATCTGTACCCTGTTTTATTCCTACCAGAAGTGGCAATTTCATCAGTCTCTGACAAATCCACTCCTCTCCTTAATTTTCTACTTGTAAAATGGAACCATTGCTTTTTTTTAGAAGCTGCCCAGAGAGGAGGAGAAGAATAAAAAGGCAGAGGAGAAAAGAAAGTGTCGAAGGAAGGCTATGAAGGGGTGGGGGGGGGGAGGTAAACATGGAGATTGTCTGTCATCCCTCCCCCCCCTCCTCAATTTTGCATGTAAGGATTTGGGCCCATCCTGAAACGGATGTTGAGTGTGTGTGTACAACACACTGAGTCACACATCTTTTGGCCTAGCAGGTTGTGCAAACTGAGCCCATATGCTTTGTGGCACAGTGTGTGATGCAAACTCAGAAAAAAATGGGACTCATTTACATAAACCATTGATAAGTTAATCATTAGTGAGCTTGTCTATTTGTCTGCGGAGTCTACAGAAACACACACACACACACACACACACCCGAAATGGCGTGTTTTCGTCACACTGTTCAGGGAGGGCATCACTCTGGTTTGGTTTGCTTGTTACCTGAACACCAGATCTCCAAGTCACTTGAACAAATCCCTCTTCATCCTTCCTAAATACTTCTGCCTCTCCATCTCCTTTCTCTGGGAAACTGCTGAGATAATTAAGGCCAGACAGGGCTTGACTTGTTATCACTGAGAGGATATGTCCCCCTCCTTTTTTTTTTTTAAAAAAAAGAAATGTTTGCCTCTCAGTGTTTGGCAGAGACTTTGCTTTTCAGATTCACATGGCAGCAGATGACGCTGGTGGGAGGTGAGGGGAAGGAAAAAGATGGCACCAGCGGAAACCTTGAGAGTTGCTGGCTGCTCCTGTTGGCATCGCATGCTTGGAGAATGTTGTCATCCTTGTAAAGACAAATTCTAGGTCAGATCCTGCCAGCCAAAGAAGGGCTGTGTAATGGTATGTGGGAATGGCCCAGGGGTGGGCTCTTGGGGGTTCAGCAGGGTTCGGGCAATCCTCTAGCCAAGGATTGCCGGGGTTCAGCGAACTCCCAAATGCCACCCCTGGCTGGCCACGCCTACCCTGCCCCTCCCGCCCCTCCCTGCCCCTCCCAGGAGTCTCCACGTGGCCCGTTCATCATTCCAGGTAAGTGGAGGGCAAAAAATGGGCCTACCGGAGGTTCTGGAAGTTCAGAAACAGGCCTGTTTCTGGCCTCCAGAGGGCCTCCGGAGCAACGGGGGAAGCAGTTTTTGCCCTCCCAGAGGCTCCCAGAGCCTCCCAGAGGCTCAAGGAAAGCCTCCGGAGGGTGTTTTTCACCCTCCCACATTTGCCATGGTGCAGGTGGCTGACTAGGCCACGCCCACCATGGCCATGCCCACCCAGCAACAGGACAGCGAACCTGTTGCTAAAGGATATGAATCCCAGCCCTGGAATGGCCTTAGAAGAAATGGGAAAGAATGGGAATGGCCAGATAAGAGAGAGAAGAGAGGTCCTAGCCCATAACTGCATAAGGGGCAGAGAAGGAGACTCAGAAAGAAACAGCCTAACTTCTCAGAATACAAAAGAGATAGTGGGAGACTCGTATTTTCAGACTTTCAAGATTCTATTATTGTAGCCTTAGAATAAAACAGGATTAGCCCATCTGGTCGTGTTTTCTGTCTTGTCTTCTTGGGAAGACTGGCATCAGTCCTTGCAAGTCTGAAAGTACAAATCTCCCACTGTCTCCTTTACATTCTGAGAACATGTGAAAGGTCCCTTCTGAACCTCTTTCTCCGTCCATTATGCAGCTGTGGGGTCTTCCCTCCCTTATCTAGCCATTCTCTAGGCAACATCTCTTCCTCCTGTCTCTCAAGGCCAATCCCACATACCATTACAGGCTGGGAATACCTAAACACTCACTCATATTGGTAGCTGGGGAACAGCTGCACTTTAAGCTTGAGAAACGCTGTTATATAGAATATCTTCCACTCCTGTAGGCAATAAGCAAACCTCTCAAGTATGCACTATGGATCTCAACAACATTCACACAAATGGGTTTGATGAGTTAAGTAAAAGTCTCTAAAACGTTCTAAGTGCTCCTCAGGGCCCTCCAAAAATTGCTAGCGTACGGTCATTTTTAACAGGAGCCAAGGGCAAGAGGATGAAATCCATGGAGAAGAATCATATTCACCATCTTCCTTTAGGAATAAGAATCAAACGCAGATCCTTTTCTGGCTGTGCCCACTCCTTCATCGTGTCCCAAAGAATGACATGCCATTCAAAGGTCAGGAAAATGCCATCTTAAACAAGCCATATCCCACTGTTGCAGAAGGACAAGCCAAGGCACGTGATTCTTCCTAGACATTCTGGACTCCGCCTTCTCCCAGGAAGTACTTGACTCAGCAGAGTTGCAGGAGAAGTCTGATGAAGCTTAATCCCGGCCCTTCTTCTGTGCTTTGACACCAGCCTTACTTGTGGGAAGATGCCATCACGATATGCCATTAGCTGAGTGTATTGTGGCTGTTGAATGGGCACGGTTGAGACATGTTCTCTTACACTGCTGGTATTAAAGAGATCCTTGATTCACTCTTATTATTATATGTACAGTATCTTTAATTACAAATGTTACGGGAAACCCTCAATTTATAACCATTTCTTTCGTGATCATTCCAAGTTACAATGGCACAAAGAAAAGAAACGTACGACCGACTGGATCTCGCACTTACGACGGTGGCAGCATCCCTGTGGTCACATGATTAAATTTGGGTGCTTGGAATCTGCCATATATTTTCTATGGTTGCAACATTTCGGGATCACGTGATCACCATTTGCAATCTTCCCAATGGGCTTCCAACAAGCAAAGTCATTGAGGGAAGCTGGATTGGTCATAAAATTGGGTGCGACTCACTTAATAACCATCTTGTTAGCAATGGAAATTCTGGTCCCAATTGTGGTCTAGAGTTGGGACCACATGATGGGTCCCATTCGTCAAAATACAGTTCGTGTTGGGCGTTTGGGCACATGCGACAATTCACCACCAGCCAATCAGCTGGTTGCCAATGTTGGCAACCAGAAGTCACAGCACGATTGATGCAGGGACTGGGTTAGGATTAGGGTTACCCCCCCCACTCTTTTCTTCCCGTTTGGTGTCAGAGAGGCACGATCAGGTACAGGGGAGCTTCCACCTCTCCCCTTCCTTCTCCTAACAAGCACCTGAGGCCATTTGGCTGCATCACCTCCCCCAAAGCCTCCCAGCCCTTGCATCGATCGTGCTGTGACTTCTGGTTGCCAGCATTGCCAGCCGATTGGCTGGTGGCGAATTGTCCCATGTGCCCAAACGCCCAACACGAACTGTACTTCGACGAATGAGCCACGGCAAAAGGACTGGGACGGAGGGGCCGTGGCTCATGTGCCGGGGTGAAAGAATGGGGGTGGGCCAGCCAAGGAGAAAAGCTGGTGAATAATGCACAGAGGCGGAACCCTGGAGGAGAAGCAGGCACGCCCAAAGGAAGGAGCCTAAAAGTCCTAGACCCATGGAGATGCTGCAACAGTCATGTGTGAAAAATGGTCTTAGATCACCTTTTTCAGTGCCGTGGTAACTTCGAACAGTCACTAAATGAACTGTTGTAAGTCGAGGACTACCTGTATGATTCCTTTTTTAAAATCAGAACCTTGGCTTGTGTTCTTTGCACATTGCACCAAGAGTTGTTCATTTGACTGATGTCAAAACGGTAGGTAACACCCTCACACCTTCTGCTAAGCCAGGATTTGTTCAAGCATTTATTGGTTCTCACGTCTTGCAACATTATCACTTATGAGTTCACACATCACGGCAACCCAAACCCAAACAAAGCCCATTGGTCCACCCCTTGCTTGGTGTGGAAACAGGTCTTGTGCAGAGCCTGTTGAGTAGTTATTCATGTGAACGTGTTGAAAGAATCCAATCCCAGTTCAGCCATTCAAAGGGTGGCCTTGGATGCAACCGTCTTCTTCAATCTTGTAAGTTTTTAGCGCAGTGAGATAAGAACTGAAACAAAGTTTGTTCTCCAGAGAGTTGTAAAAATAGCAGTTCTGGATGGTTCGGGGAGGTATGTCATTTAAAACAAATGTGTTTTGTCTCCTCTAAGGCAGGAGGCATGTAGCACTTTATCTTTGTCCCTCCAGATCAAGTTCCTGAATTGACTGATTGATTGCAGGGTCCTTAATTGAGTTTGAATTTTGGAGCAGGGACACAACCATCCTTTTCTCTCTGCTGTCATATATATAAAAAAAATCCTGCCTCTTGGGTGCTGAGCTAGCCATCCGTGTTCCAGACTCAGTGGAAAGTTGCAAAGTTGAGATGCACCACAGAGAAGCATGGCAGAAATAAGGGGTTGAGCATTGTTCCAGAAAGGCTGAAGATCATCCTGCTTAGGAATTCCTTGTCTATCCATGCACGTTGTAGATGTGCCTTGAGGGTATGGAACAATGTGATCTTTTCTAACAGTTTATTTATTTATAAGGCCACACAACTCTTCAATAACTCAGGGTAGCAGTAAAAGCAGTCCTAAAATACAATGAAAAAACCAAATATGCAGATGAAAAGTAGCCATTAAAAAACAATGAGAAATGTAGGATGTGCCAGCTAATTTAACCCAAGGCCTGGGAAAATTCCAGGTTTTTAGGACACTTTTGGACATGGCCAGGGTTGGGGCCAGATGCACCTTGAAGAAGGGGAGAGGATGCTATGACTATGACAGAAAAAGCACACTTCCTAGGTCCCATTAGGTGGTATGAACTGAACCAGCTGAACCCTGGCGAGACTGGGTGGCTTCTGGGTCCTGGAGCCTTCTGGTTCTAGAACTATATCATCTCTGGTGTTGGATAGGGTTGCACTTCTCCAAACAGACCCTGAGAGCAATCTGGGCATGTTCCTGGACTCACAACTCTTGCTCAAGGAGCAGGTAGCAGTTGTGGTTGGGGGTGGGGTGGGGTTGTATAACTTCATATTTTGCACCAGTTGCATCAGTGGTGGGATTCAAATTTTTTTACTACCGGTTCTGTGGGCATGGCTTGGTAGGCATGGCTTGGTGGGCATGGCAGGGGAAGGATACTGTAAAATCTCCATTCCCTCCCCAATCCAGGGGAAGGTTACTGCAAAATCCCCATTTCTTCCCGATCAGCTGAGACTTGGGAGGCAGAGAATAGATGGGGGTGGGGCCAGTCAGAATTTTCTCTGAACTACTCAAAATGTTTGCTACCGGTTCTCCAGAATTGGTCAGAACCTGCTGAAACCCACCTCTGAGTTGCACCAATTCCTACTCAGGATTACCCATGCTCTGGTCACCTCCCAGCTGGACTATTGCAATGCACTCTATATGTGGCTACCCCTGAGGAGCATCTGGAAACTTTTGCTAGTGCAAAATGCAGTGGCAGGAGCAGTTTTGTGTGTCTTTGGTCAAACATATGTTACTCATCTGTTGCACAAGCTACATTAGTTACCAGTTTGTTTCCAGGTCCAATTCAAGGTGCTGATGTTGATCTTTGAAGTCCTACATGGCATAGGACTGGGTTACTTTGAGGGATTGCCTCTTCCAGATTTCATCTGTCCATCCCATCAGATCCAACACCACGGGTATGTTACGGGTTCAGTCATCTAGGGAGCTTCATCTGGTGGGACCTAGGCAGCAGGCCTTTTCTGCCATAGCCCTCGTGTTATGGATTGTTCAGTCACCTGCTCCCCATGAGATGAGGTCCTGAGCTGTTGAAGATCCAGACTTGGAGACCCCAGAGGACGGGTGAATGAGTGAAATGACTCCCTTTTTATTAATATTCCTCCTTCTCTTACATTCTTTCTTGTTTAGGTTTTGCTTGCATAGTTGATATGGTTTTTAACCATTATTACATAATGGTTTTAGCTAATGACTGTTTTATATTTTTCCTGTTTTACTGGATTGTTGTATGCTGCCCGGAGTCACTGTCCATGAGATGGGTGGCCATATGAATTTGATTAATAAATAAATATGGCTGATGGGTAGGCATGCCTCCAACGCGGGGGTGAAATCCAGCAGGTTCTGACAGGTTCTGGAGAACCGGTAGCGGAAATTTTGAGCAGTTCAAAGAACCAGTAGTGGAAATTTTGACCGGCAAATACCACCTATGCCTGGCCCCAGAGTGGGGCGGGAATGGAGATTTTGCAGTATCCTTCCCCTGCCACGCCCACCAAGCCACGCCCACCAAGTCACACCCACATAACCGGTAGTAAAAAAAATTGGATTTCACCACTGCTCCAATGTCCAGGAGAAACTATAAAAGAAGGTCTTTTAGATAAACCTGTTGAGAAAGCTATGTCAGAATTTTGGCTTTTCTTGATGAGTTGCTTAAAGCCTTACACTCTCTTGTTCCCTGATATCATTATTTGTGCTTTATTTCTCTTTCACTCCAGTGGCTCCAAGGCAGCCACTATCTTTAACTCACCCACCAATATAATTTCCCCCAAATCCTGGAGAGAAAGGCTGAGCTACATGAAAAGAGAAAACATTGTGGTTTAGTGCACAAATGATTACTGTTTGCATGTTCGTCTCTTTAGCTGCTATCTGTAAGGTGGCAATTTTAAAGACAATGTTTGTAAGCTGCCTTATGGAACCCCGTTTGGAAGGACAGTCTGTAAAACATAAAAAAGTGGGCAAATAAAGGTAAATAATTCTGAGTGGTTCATAATAACCCAATGAGTGTAGATTTAAACCTGGATCTCTCTGCTTCTAGTGAAACATATGGATTTCTATCTGGGGAATCTCTGTTTTATTTGTTCTTTGGAATTTCAGTGAGGGCAAGGCATTTTTTTTTGTTCACCTTGTTGTTCAAGTAATTTAGGGGAGGGGGTCTGAGATTTTTTGGAGGGTATTTGGTATTTGCAACAGGAGCTTCTTCCTTTAATATCCCCAGAATGTTCTGAAAGCATTAGTCACATTGCAGCAAATAGACTACAGAAACGAGTGCAAAGCAGCTGAAGAATAATTAAAAAAAACAACAACCAAATATCACAACAGTAATGAAAAGAGAGTTCCAAAAGCAATGAGATGTTCACAAATAAATGAAGGAACAAAAAATGTCTTCAATAATAATCATGAATAGAATAGTTGCCTCTTTGTCTCTGCTCCTCCGCCCACCTTTCTTCTTTGATTTATCCCTTTTTTTCTAATTCTTTGCTGGGCAAGGAATATGTGCTCAGATGTACATGCTGGATGGAACCATAATGTTGTATTGTCTGGATTGGATTCAATTGTTGGATAAATTTGACCATTGAAGTTCATAAACTACGACTTAACCTGTTGGGTGAATCCTGTCAATCGAGGTTCATTTAATAAATCATATTTAAGCAAGCAGTCTGAGACTTAAGGACCTGCCACAAATCTCTTTATTTTAGTGCCATTGTAACTTTGAATGGTCACTCAATGAATGGTTGTAAGTCAAGGACTATCCTTCTTGCCTATCTTCCATATGTTGTTTCTTGGTTGGAGAACCTTGCCTTGCATAAGATTGGTGGTACTTGGGGAAGGATTTTAAAAGAAACAAAACCCCTGGTTCTTATCTTGAGATAAGTATTTACAAATTAGTCTTAGCCAGTGGTGAAATCCAATTTTTTTTTACTACTGGTTCTGTGGGCGTAGCTTGGTGGGTGTGGCAGGAGAAGGATACTGCAAAATCTCCATTCCCATCCTACTCCAGGGGAATGATACTACAAAATTGCTTAACGCATTGTAAGCCGCCCTGAGTCTCCGGAGAAGGGCGGCATATAAATCAAATTAAAAAAAAAAAATCTCCATTCCCATCCCACTCCAGGGGAAGGATACTGCAAAATTCCCATTCCCTCCCCACTCCTTGGGGAAGGATATTGCAAAATCTCCATACCCACCCCACTCTGGGGCCAGCCAGAGGTGGTGTTTGCCAGTTCTCGGAACTGCTCAAAATTTCCGCTACTCATTCTCCAGAACCCGTCAGAATCTGCTGGATTTCACCCCTGATCTTAGCCCCATATTTAGCAGGTGGCACCTCTCATCTTGGTTGTTCTTGAAAAAGCTAAACTGAGTTACATTCAGTCTGTTCTTATTCTGGTCTATTCTTAGTCAAGTTATCTATTGGCTCCATTCAACATGCAATATACTATTCTAGATTTATTTATTTATTTTTAATTTCCAGGTGCCAGAATATATCCCATTGCATGGGCTATGAGTAATATATACGAATAAGTATTTCAATGAAACGATGGCTTTGACAACTGATGGCTTAGCTAAAGAAGGCAAGGCAAGCAAACTGATGAGGTCTTAATTCAATTTCATTTTTGCTGTTATGGCTGATCAGCATCTTTGCTCTGTCAGGCCAAGGGAGGGGTTCACCAATTGATATAAATTAGACAAATAAATAAATAATTGCTGTGGGCTAATCTCAGTCACCTCTCTGACCTGCAGAGGTGGTCGATAGAGTGAAAGGCTCACAGCCATAAGATACAAGCAATAGCAGGAAGCTTACTAAGGGAAACCACTCTGTTGGGATTTCTTTGGGGGAGGTGGCATTTTATTTCTTTGTTCCACCTTGTGGGAAATAGCTACTATTGTCAACCTTCTTTTTTCTCTCCCGTGGGTAAAGCTGAGAAGGACAAATTTGCAACTGAATCTCCCAACCCTGTTAGGAGACCCCCAAAAAGTGGTTTATTGTCTCTATTTTTGTTTCCATTTCCCCCCCCCAAAAAAAAACCCAACCAAAGGAGAATGCTACTCCTTCTTTGCCTTGTGAGGCTCAAGACAGATTAGCTGTGGGTTTTGTTTTTTGTTTTAAATGGGGGGTCCTTTTGAGATCGCCATCTAGAGCAACAGTGGGAGGTTGGATCAGAATGTCAAATGTCAGAGAAGGGGGATCCTGATTGCTGATGCTCCAAATAAATGGCAATACTGAATAATTGGGTGCTTCCTTTGTCAGGACATAAGCTGCTAAAATGCCATTCCTGGGTTTACCTTTTTATAGAGTTTCCCCCTTTCTTTCTTTCTTTCTTTCTTTCTTTCTTTCTTTCTTTCTTTCTTTCTTTCTTCCTTCCTTCCTTCCTTCCTTCCTTCCTTCCTTCCTTATTTCTTTCTTTTTCTCTTTCTCTCTCCCCCCTTTCTCTTTCTCACTTTGCAAAGCTCAGCTACCAGCATTACTTTCAATAAGATACACTCTTGCTTAAAATACTTAACTAAATTGCACAGCAAAATGTAAAAGCAGAGTAAGCAGAAAATAGAAACACTGGCTTGGCCAGGAGCTGGAAGAGGAGAATAAAAATGACTTTGCAATAATTGGAGTGGTATAATGTAAACTTTTTACCTGCAAACTGCCTCAGCCTTCAGTGCGGTGGCCATTCCCAGCTGCAGTTTTTATTTATAGATCGAATCAGCCCTGACCAGTCAAGGAGTGGATGTTCAAATGTTTCTGATAATGTTTTTATAAACATCTTCTAAAAATAACATTTGGATTCCAGTCTTTTCATGAGGGATAAGCACATTCTTGACTGAAAATGCTTATTTCATTTGGAGCGATTCAATGAAGGGTAACGGTCCTTTCCAAGAAGAGATGCAGACATTCTCTCAGGGTTAGTGAGTGTTCGGGGACCCAAATGCTTTTAAATTGAGGCTCTTGCAATCCTAAAACTGTGCAAAAAAAGCTGACAGCTGCAAAGCCCTTGAAATTATTCCTCCTGGAGAGTTGATGGAATTTGGGAAGAAAGGTTTTTTGAAATCTGCTGGGATAATAGCAGGGGAAGAGGAAAAACTCATCTCACCAAATCACAAACTAAATGTAGCTGTTAACCATCATGCTGTAACTTTGGCATGATATCTCACAGATAGTGTGTCTGTGACAGTAGCCAGAAAGCTAAGCAATTCTCCAAAGAATCAGAGAAGATTCTGCTATAGGAGAAAGCTCTTCTCCCTGGTTTAACATGTGGTTATAGAAAGGATGCCACCGAGAATGAGGGCCTTGCTATAATCAGTGAGAAATTTTGGGAAGCCTAAAAGGGCAGCTTTGTAATGTGGAACCAGGGTTTAACACATCTTGAGCCATTTCTCTTGCTCATACAAGCATGCACTGATGATATCTTGACAGGCAGAGTCATACCTCACCTCTCTTCTGGCTTCTGGGACTTCATCAGTCTTTCCATCCCCATTTTCAAACCAATTGTCATGCTGTCTAGAAAGCTGCCTTTTAAAAACAAATAAATGAGTTGAGTCAAAGTCAAATGACTTAATTTTGGTTGTTGACTAGCTTTACATGACAGAATGCATAGGAATAAAACAAATGAAAAAATGAAATTGTCTGAGTGCCTGTCTGTCCATCCATCCATCTGTCCATCCATCCATTCATCCTTTCCATCCATCCATCCATCTATGATCTATCTTGTCTCTATCATCTCTCTCTTTCATATCTATCCAACTATCAGTTATCTATCTTGCCTCTATCATCTCTTTCTCTCTCCTATCTATCTATCTATCTATCTATCTATCTATCTATCTATCTATCTATTTATCATATCTATCTGTCTGTCTGTCTGTCTGTCTATCTACTCTCTCTCTCGTCTGTTATCTATCTATCTTATCTCTATCATCTTTCTTTCTCTCATATCTATCTATTTTTTATCTATCTTGTCTCTATCCTCTCTCTCTCACATCTATCTATCCACCTATCATCTTCTCTCTCTCTCATCTGTTATCTATCTATCTTGTCTCTATCATCTCTCTCTCATATCTATCTACCCAACTTTCAGTTATCTATCTTGTCTCTATCATCTTTCTCTTTCATATCATCTATCTATCTATCTATCTATCTATCTATCTATCTATCTATCTATC
>WNWU01000047.1:1697768-1728101 GCA_012654045.1 Ptyas mucosa | reverse complement strand
TATTATTATTATTATTATTATTATTATTATTATTATTATTATTATTAGAATTTTTATACTGCCCTTCTCCTTTCGGACTCAGGGCGGTGAACAGCCAGAATAAAACATTTGTGTACAAAAGTTAAAATAATTTTAAGATAATTAAATGAAGTTTGGCCCATAATTTTAAAACATTCAATTAAAATCAGTATCAATTTTAAAACCAATGTAAAACGTAAAATCAGGCCAGTCCGGCTAATTGAAAGAAATAGGTTTTAAGGGCCCAACAAAAAGTCCGGAGGTCTGGAATCACTTGTATCTCTGGGGGTGGATCGTTCCAGAGGGTGGGTGCCACTACAGAGAAGGCTCTCCCCCTGGGGGTCACCAGCTGACATTGTCTGGCTGACAGCACCCTGAGGAGGCCCTCTCTGTGGGAGCGAACTGGCCAGTGGGAGGCAATTGGTGGCAGAAGGCGGTCCCATAAGTACTCCGGCCCTAAACCCTAAGCCCTAAGTATGACATAGAGTGGGATTGTTCTAGCATATTAAAGAAATGGTGTGGTGAGGAGGTGGGTATTTTTTTGTGAAGTTAGATAAATAAATTGATTTGATGTAAATTAGTCTATATTGTTTAGTCTATATCCCTTTAGTCAGGAATGAAGGAAAAGTGGTGATTTTTGTCCCCCGCACCCAAGATATAGCCAATAGTGATTCTAATAAAAATTGGTAAGTAAGTAAAAAAGTAAGATGATAATGGTCCTAACGCCAAAGAATCACCAATAGTGATTCTTATAAAAATTGGTAAGTAGAAAAGTAAGATGATAATGGCCCTAAGGCCAAATGTGAAGTCATGAGTAAATTTGGAAATGGGAGATCTAGGTCAAAATTAAAATTCCAGGTTGAGTGTGGTAGGCATCCAGTTTGCATCTGATTGATAAAGGGAAGCAAAATATCAGTGATTTTTGCCAAACATAACCTAAGTAAGCTGAGCCCAAAGTTCTCTCTCCTTTTGCTAAGACATTAACATTTCATCTACCAATCGATAGATTGGATAATTAATTTTTGAATTAATTTCTTTTAAAAGGTACTCTATTGGCGCGAGGAAATGATTTAATGAACGATGTGGGGAAGAGATGCTGCCTAGGAAATAATCAGAGAAGAGAGGCAGGAGCTCTGAGTGGCTTAATGATCAGAGACAGAAATTTAGGAAGGACTTGTCCTAATGGATGAAGCAGTTAAAAGTGGAGATGGAGATTTGTACCTTCAGACTTGCAACATTCTGTTAATGGAACTGAAGAGCAGGGAGAACTGGGAGAGGTGGAATTAAATATGTCATCAGCTTAGAGTTGTTGCATTCCCATAAAAGCTCCAAGTCCAACCCCTCCTGAACCCCGTTAACTCTTATGTAGTACCAACTTATTATTGAACTTTAGTTGACCACATTCTTGTGTGTAGGCTTGAATAAATATTCTATGCTGCAGCTTATCCGATGATCCCAATTTTTTGTACCTGATAGTAACCTTACAATAAAGTACAATTAGCTCATCTAGTCATGTTTCCTGTCTGGTTTACCCTTGAGGGCTGACACATGCAAAACTTGGGGCTGTTGTTTATGTTAAAGCCTCTTCTGACTTTGTGCCTGCTGTGAAGCACCATTTTTCATCTAGAAATATGCTTTTGTTTTCTTCTGAAAGAGAGGTCTCCATTCCCATTGATTAACTAAAGCAGAGAGTTGGCAAGATGTCTTTAATAAAGCCATAATCTTTGTGAAAGGCCTTTCTGATCTTTATCTCTCTGATTGCTTCTTGCCCTGGGTCTTTAGATATTTGAAAAAGGATGTCATGTTTACCCCCAATCTTCTCCAGGCTGAAAATATTCCAACGGCAACATTCTTTACAGGATTTTCCCCCCACACATTCTACAAGTTGATCATCGTCATTGCTTTTTATACAGCCATATCCTATCTTGTTCCTAGGTGTGCAAATATATATCTGTTTGAAGGCCATCATGTTTATCCTTCCTATGTTTCATTCCTTTGCTTTAGGGCTGGTTTTCCATTTTCTCAAGATGTTTTGGGATATTATAAAGTTTTAATTTCCCCACTTGTGCTTAAAGCCATAATAGTTGATAAAGGAATTCTCTAATCTGAAAGAAGTGAAAGATGGAACTTGCCTTGATGTGGGGGGTGCGGTGAGAAAATGCACATCTCCAGCAGTTAAACCATGGTTTGTCATAGAATCTAAAGCAGACCACAATCCCTCAATTGTCCCAAATGTGCTTTTTCAAAAGGCAACTGGACTTTCTATGTTTTTCTCTTGAAGATTTCACTTCTCATCCAAGAAGCATCTTCAGTTCTGACTCATCCAAGATGATTATTGGATGAGAAGCTCAAAAACACCAAAAGTTCTGTTGCCTTTTCAAAAAGTAACTTTGGGACAACCATGAACTGGAAGACTAAGAATCTCCATAAATCCCTCAATTGGTTCCCTGATAACTTGCCCTTCCTTGTTTTGGGGCCTTCCTGATCTTCTCCTGAGTTAATACTTTCTTTTTCTACTTCTTGAACCTCAGCTTCTCGTCCTCGCCTTGAAGATTCATCTCCACGGATAATAGAGCATCCGTCCGACCTCATTGTATCTAAGGGGGAACCAGCAACGCTCAACTGCAAAGCCGAAGGACGGCCCACGCCCATCATTGAGTGGTACAAAGATGGTGAGCGAGTGGAAACAGACAAGGAAGATCCCCGGTCTCATCGCATGCTGCTGCCCAGTGGCTCCCTCTTCTTCCTGCGCATCGTGCATGGACGGAGGAGTAAACCGGATGAAGGCGTTTATGTTTGTGCCGCTAGAAACTATCTGGGTGAGGCTGTCAGCAGGAATGCCTCCCTGGAGGTAGCCAGTAAGTAGATTTTTTTTGTCTGAACATGATGACCTGGATATATTGGATGTCCTGCTTTGGTAGTTTGACATGGGTGAGGAGTTACGGGTTGGTAAGGAGTTACCTTGAACTTGGGTTACACATTGCGTGCACCGGATCTGGATTTTGAGATGGATAATCTTGTGGCAGTCTTCAGATGTATTTAGCAGGCTGCCTAATTGTAGGTTTGCAATTTCCTATTTCATTAGAAATTATAGAAATTAAAAATGTTATATATCTGGATGTTACAATAAAGCATTTTGGGAACTGGATGGTGTGGGTTTTTTTACGTTAAGATGAAGAGTTTTAGGCTTCAAAAAATATATTTGTCGAAATTTACTCGTGTGCCCAAATACAAGAGAATCTATAAAATGTTGCACGTAGCCTCACCCAGCAGGAGAATTGCTCTTCAGATTTTTTGGCAGTTGCTCAATATTCTTCTCTAGGAAACTTCATTCTCTTCTCTCCTTTCCTTTTCTGTTTTCTCCCAGAAGTGTCACTCAACATTCCAAAGCTGCTTAATCTTCACTGAACCATTCAGCTCTCTTGGGGAGTTGCTAGATATAGATATAAATATAAAAAATTGGAAGTATCTTTCTAGCTATTTAATTTGCAAACCTTGAAGCTGAGCTTGGCAGTATCTTTTTGTGTTTCAATGCCACATGAACCCATCTTGTGGATGTTAAATATTTATTCCTGGTTTGACATGGAATTGGCTGTAGAGGGTTTGATCGGGTTTACTGTTGTTGTAGTTTCAGCAATAATATAGCTTTAGGAATTCACTGACTACTCTAGACTTTTTAAACTATAGTACAGCCCAACAGTTGACCCAAGATTAAACCATGATAATCTAATTAATGTCAGAGTTCCAAGTAACACCCCCAATGAAAGAAGACTCCAAGGCTTGGAGTTCCTCAAAGTTCCATTTTATTAGAGATGTCATTTTGGCACATCTGGGAAAACCCGAATCTGAAAGCTTCCAGGTTTTTCACACCAAAAAGAAAGTCAAAGTCCCTGCCCAGCACCCATCACATGGTCCAATCATCCACCATCCAAACTGAAGACACCTTCCAGTCACCCGACTCCAGGTGCCAAGGCACTGCGTCCTTGACTCTCTGAGAAAGGAATGTTATTATGACTATATATCACCCATGCTCCCTTCCAATTTCCCACAGTAGTAAATGTGGCAGGCCTGAAGGCCCAGTGCAAAAGATGGCTTCCAGGCCCAACAATTATAGTATTGTATGGTTACTGCTTTACTTGCAGTACAGCAGCATCCTTCTCTATCATGGACATCCTTTAGATGTCTGGACTTTAGCTTTCAGATTTTACAGTCATTGCTGAAAATTTGGAAGTGGAAATCTATGAATTGAGTAAGTACCAAGGCTGGGAAGAATGATCGACATGATTTTCAATGATTGAAAAGTTCAATCTTGGTGTCAGAACTAACATTGGTACCTACTTTTCTTTTCTTTGTAATATATACTTCAAAATTGGTTGACTCTTTCTGTCTGCTTAGCACATGTATTTATGTACTATCCTTTATGGCTGACTGTGAACCATGTGATCTCCTTCACAAATATGTATCTTCTAGATGCATTTGGGATTACAGATCTTGATATTCCCATGCTGCCTGTAATAACAATTTAGTTGGAAGATTCCAAGATACTGTTTTCAGTTCCTGGAGATCATGGTATGCTGTTGCTTTTCAGTAGAAGTTTGAGCTTCTGACCATCTTGGTTGCATGAGTTTGGTATAAGGAATAAAGGAAAAAGGTTAGCTTAGTCTCATGAATGAAGGCAAATATATGTGTCCCTGGATAATGTTGAAGGATCTTATATGGGTTGCTCACCGGGACCAGAGGTTTAGTCTTCCAAGCTGTCGGACTCCAGTACGAATCCAAAAGCTTGTTAGCTTAGTTTAACCAAGATCACTGTTTTCTGTCTGCTATGAAGCAACTTTTTACATATCTTCCACTTTTATTTCTTTTATGTTAGCAGGTTAGATGAAGGTTTGATTGCCTGTGAGATCACATATTCTCGTATTGATGGGTGCTTGTTCTTAGTGACAGTTTTAGAGTGTCTTCCTACATTTCATTGTTGTGTTTTGCCTTGTTTTTAATGTGTTGTTAGCGGTCCAGGGATGCATCTACGAGATGAACAGTCACATAAGTCAATTTAATTCATTCATTAATGTTGCTTGAGCATCTTCTATGTCATATTTTACTTTGACCTCCACTTTGATGAGTTACTGAGATTCAGTCCCATCTTCTTTCCTTCCTTGTTGAAACTGAACTGATCTGAAAATAAGGAATCGAACTAGACATACCCAATTCCTGCAACCGTTCATTATATGTAGCTCAAGACAATTCCTTGGAGATTGCAGTGTGTTGTAAAGAAGCATGGGTTTTCTCTTCTAAAAAAGGAGCTTTACCCCAAGATGGAGCAACCTGTGGCTCAGATACATCCTCCTTTTCCATGGCTTGTGCCCACCCCCCCTCCTCAAGATAATGTCTCTGAAATTGAGTGGCAAAGAGCCGCATCCTACCAGCATGATTTTCTGTCATTTTTAGCAGAAAGAGATAAAATGCATTAACTCTAAAAAAAAAAAATGAGGATAAAGGGCTGAAAATTTCACCAGCCCCCTCTGGAGATAATACCATGATGCTATCATGATTATGCTAGCTCTCAGCTACTCCAAAAATTGATTCTTTGGGGGGGGGGGCAATCAGTACAGCCCCTGGCTACAAAAACTTCATTTTGCAGTCCTTCTTACTGCTGTGTGTATATGTAAGGAAGAACATATCCGGGAGGACTAGCTCCCTATCCTTTTCAAAATAGTTTTCTTTTCACTTATGTGCTATAAAACATCTGGCTGGAGATGTGAGAGTGACAGGTTTTCTGTTCTGCTGCTCATCTCTCCTTTGTTCTCTTCTCTTGCTCCAGTTTCCTTCAAATGCCTCGTCCCCTACAGGCGGCACCATTCTGCATTGATTCACAGTAAGAAGGCCCAAACTAGGAAGAAAAGAGAACTCATCTCATTTTGGTGGAGATTGGGAGCTGTTTGCTTAGCAATATGAGATAAGCAAGAAGTCAAATGAGAGATAAAAAGGAAACTAGATATGAATTCAGTCCATTTTGAACTGCTTCTTTCCTTCTTCACTGACCACCCTGACCTGGGTGGATTTGGGATGACAGGAAACCAGTTTGACTGTTTTCCGGGCATGATGCCCATACTTGGTTGCCTTGAGGTTGGATCAGAGGTGGGTTTCAGCAGGTTCTGACCAGTTCTGGAGAACTCGTAGCGGAAATTTTGAATAGTTCGGTGAACCAGTAGTAAAAATTCTGACTGGCCCTGCCCCCATCTGCTTCCCAAGTCCCAGCTGATTGGGAGGAAATGGGGATTTTGCAGTATCCTTCCCCCAGAGTGGGGTGGGAATGGAGATTTTACAGTATCCTTCCCCTGCCACGCCCACCAAGCCACACCCACAGAACCGATAGTAAAAAATTTTGAAACCCACCACTGGGTTGGATCTACTAAGATGTTTCTTTCCAGTGAAGACTTTATAATTTTGCTTGTACTTCTGCAGACGTTTTGAACTACTGCTCCCAGAATTCCTTTGCGTTTCCAATTTGCATGGTCTGAAGGTGTCAAACATCTGGAAGAGGCATCCAATTTTATATCTTAGATGTAAGCCTTTTTTCCCCAAGTAAATTCATTAAAGATTATATTTTACAAACTAAAAGAAAAATAAAAAAGATCCAAGGGGAAAAAACAAGAAAGGCATAAAGAATAGAATAGGAAAAAAAACATACAGTTAACTATCAATTTATAACCATTTGCTTAATGATCAAAGTTATGATGGTGCTGAAAAAAAGTGGCTTATGATCAATCATCACATTTACAACCATTGCAGCAACCCCACAATCATAGGGTTACAACTCTAGCCAATATCTTGCAGTCTTTTCATGAGATACAAGTGTCTGGAGCACTTGAGGGTGATTTCTGTTCCTCTCCTTTGTCCATAGAGGTTTGTCCTTTGTCCATAGAGGTTTTGCCAGCTCTTTGTTCTTTGACATATTTGTTGCCTATGCTTTTAATAGAGCCATTTTCAATCTGCCATTCTTCTCTGGAAACATATCTTAGATGTAGCCTATATAAGGAGGCAGCCTATATAATTTGGCTAAAGGAGCTTCTTGCTGAAGGTTTTTGGAATGCTTCAGAAGGCTTGGAGGCAGAAGAACAGAAGTAGGAAGGAAGCAATATTAACATGCTTGTGTTGTATGGACAGGACCCAGATTCAGTCCCTGGCATCTCCTTGAAGAGACCTATATCATATGCATATTGTAAAGCATCATTGAAAAACTATTGCTTATCTTTAGTCTTAAAAAAAACCCTATAGCATTCAGCCAGATGCCTCTAGAAAAAAGACATGCAAGACCTCAGGAACATAGACTCTCCTACTGATATTGAGAAACAGGCAGACTCTCGAAGTACTATATAAAAGTACCACTGGTACCTTGCTGCCCATAGCTTCTATGCTGCCAACTCCTGGCATACAGCCATCATGGTTAATAGCTTCCATCAGTTCGCCCCATTCTGTTTTGAACCTCATTAAGTTGCCAGCCAACTCTACACTTGGCAATTCACTATGTAGATAAACCCTTCCTCTTGTCTGTCCCTTTTAGTTTTCTTGGGTGACACCCCTTTGTGCAGATTGTAATTTTATGTAAAAGTTGGAGAATATGTAATTTAATCTTGGAAATGTTTAAGGACAAAAATGCAATGAGAATCAGCATTGTCAACATTGGGGGGTAAAAGATCCGTGGGGTGGCGTAGTGGTTGGAATTTAATATTGCAGGCTAACTGACTTCTCACTGCCAGGAGTTCGATCCGGACCAGTTCAAGGTCGACTCAGCCTTCCATCATTCTGAGGTTGATAAAATGAGGACCCAGTTTATTGGGGGCAATATGCTGACTCTGTAAACTGCTTATAGAGAGGGCTGCAAAGCACTGTGCAGAGAGGTATACAAGTCTAAATGCTATTGCTATTGTGTGCTTTAATCAGTTGTGTGGTTTATCCTGTAGCATTGGTTCTGCTTACGAAAAGTGGTCCAGTAGACACCTTGTATGACATGCCCAGTTCTATGCCAGCAAGTCAAGGTTCTTCTTTTTATTCTGGACATTTTCTAACAAACGTAAGCCAAGAACAAATCCTCAATTCATAGAGGTTCATTCAGTTCTTCTGATAAACTCTTTCTGGCAACCTGTCCAACTGCATTCCTGGCCAGCTCTTTCAACCTGTGTGGGTGCCTTGGGATGGGGGTAAAATCCATTTTGGTTATTTATCTACCCTGACCTCAGAGCCCATCTTCTGCAAGGCTGTCCAAGGTGCTCTCAACCCATTGTCTTGCTAATGGTTTGATAGAGACAAAGATCAACAAACAAACCTTGTGAAAAGCCTTCAGGTCTGCGGAAAGTGACACAAGAAAAATGATGGCCTTCCTTCAAGACAAGGCCAAATGCCACAAGTGAAGGAAATGAGATGCTAGCTCTGTTAAGCACTTGGAGTCACTAATATTTATAGGCATCTCCTGAGCTGAACTTCATATAATGCTATCAAATGTGTGTGTGGTTGTGGTTGTGGTTGTGTTTCTTTGCTAGAAGAACCTTAGGCTGCTTTGTGGCTGTCATTGGGGTTGACAGGAGGTTATGGCCAAAATAAAGCTATCAAAATTAAATTGTTTTCTGATGTGTAAAGTAAACTTAAAATAGATGGGCAGGTTTTCCAAAGTCGGGGCCTCCCTTGTAGAATTTTCTAACATTGCAACTGTGAAAAGCCATCAGAGAATCTCTAAATAAATGTTCTTATTCACAGTGGACATCCATTTGTCTGAAATGGTATTGAGTTTCCTGCTCGGGCAGGCAGTTGGACTGGAGGATCTCTGGAGTCCCCTCCAACTCTGTTATTATGTTTTTCTTTCTATGATGACGTATACTATCCCAACAACCCCAAGGAAAGTCTGGAATGCCATGGGCTAGATGTCTCCAAGGTCCCTTCCAACCCTATTATTCTATGCTTTATATTCTAAAAGGTCAACTTGCTTCACATTGAATGAAACAGTCCTTTAGATTGGCAGATAGTGGGTGCAGAGAGCTAAGAGAAGACAAGGCAAGAAGTCCTTGGCTAGATTTGCATGCTGGACTTAGGTCAAATGTTCATGAATTTTGCAAAGCCTCTGTTTTGCAAATCTAGTTGTGGTTTATTCCATAAATGTGCTTAATCAAACCATGCTTTAACATGGGGTTTCTGGTACTAACTGTGGTTGTACATTGAAAGTTACCTGTACAGCTGTTTTACACCTTAAGTGATCTTTCTTTCTTATTCTACACTATATAACTAAGGAAGTAAGTTACTTACAGAAAGTGAAACTGAGTGGCTGTTATTCTGAATGACAGTCCTGCTTCTTAAAACACTAACTGTTGATTGCCTCCCCCCCCCCCCACATTTGGAAATGTCTGTTTTCTCTTTATGGAATTGTCCTTGTCCCACAGATTTTCCCACAGTCTGGACGAGTTGCCTAGTCATAAAATGACTGTCACAATAGGTACAGCAAATCACAAAACATAATAAATGTCATCTCAGCTTCCATTCAGCAGCACTGTTCATTCTTTTTTTTTAAAAAAATGTAAAGGTTTCCCCTGCCCAGTCGTGTCCGACTCTACGGGGCGGTGCTCATCTCTCTCTGCTAGCCAAGGGAGCCAGCATTGTCTGAAGATGCTTCTGTGGTCATGTGGCCTTCATGACTGTACATCAAGGTCCAGTGAATGTTGTTACCATCCCATCAAAGTTGTACCTATTTCTTCACTCATATTTGCATGCTTTCAAACTGCTAGGTTGGCAGGAGCTGGGCAGGATGGGAGCTCACCCCATCATATGGTGCTTGGGTCTCAAACTGCCAACCTTTCTGTCAACAAGCCCAGTTTATTTCTTAACCAATAGGACACTGCATCCCTCCATTGATTCTTAGCATACTCCAAAAACATTTCACCATTCCTCTGGACCAGGGGTGTCAAACTGGATTTCTTTGAGAGCCGAATCAGCATTGTAGTTCTCCTCCATGGGCTGGGTGTGGGAGAGGAGGGAGATGGGATGGATGTCTCCTGCAGCACCCTACCAGCCAAAATGGGGCAGAGAGGGGCTGTGCGAGCCACCCTGTGCCCCATTTTGGTTGGTAGAGTGCTGCAGGAGGCTGAAAATGGGGCATGGGGGGACTCGTGTGGCACTTTGCTATTTCCAGGCTGGCAGGCCAGATTTAAGCACTCTGCGGGCCAGATCCAGCCCATGGACCTTGAGCTTGACACCTCTGCTCTGGACCATGATGATATGACCATTCTGAAGGTGGTTAAGTCTGAGAGTAAATTATGGAAGATTTCCTGTTTCACCGTTACCTGAATGATTAGATGAGCATGCTCTGGAAGTTCTGATCCAGAACTTTGAAATTTGGGAGGAATGATCTGTTCCTGGCCTTGAACAATCTGCTCATCCCTATTTGTACCCCTAACAGGCCAGTGATCGTATCCAAATAGCATTTTCGATGCTTTCTCTAATAGACTTTCCAGGATGGAAAAATGGCTTTGAGCAAAAGGCCTGCATAATTCAAAATAGCTCTTTCCTCGCTAGGCTTGGCAGTGTCCATTGATTGAAACCCCTAATCTGATCTGTTATGGTGTAGAATGCAAAGCTTTAGGATCCACTGCCACGAAAGCCACATTGGAAATCTATGGAAATTGGGTTGCTTATCCCTCTTGATACATACCCTATTTGCATAAAGTTTCCTTAGCTGTGCATTAACTTTGCAAATGCTCCACCATCCTAGCTTAGGCTATTACATCTTAGCAGCAGGGTGGTAGCTGCACAGAAAAATGGCCTCACTCTTTAGCATATTTCAAGGGGGTGCTGAGCAATTCAACAGCTCATTTTGCACCCTGAGGGGCACAGCCAGCCTGTTTGTGCATCTGTTATATGTGCATGAATGTCTATAGCAGGGGTGTCCAACTTTGGCAATCCTATGGACTTATGGACTTCCAACTCCCAGAATTCCCCAGCCAGCATGGTCTATAGAATTCTATAGAATCCTGGCAGAAAATTTCGTGGCCACTGAGCTGATTCAACTCTTGGATGGCAGCTCTGTAGACACGTGGCAGAAATTACAAGGGCTTGTTTTCCAGCTTCCTCGCATCTGGGAGTTTTTCTGGTTCACCTGGCAGGACTTTGCTTCCATTTCTTCTTCAAGAAATGGCAAAGGGGCTTTTGAACTAAAGAGAAAAGATGAAAAGACCACACGCAACACAGGTCATTGTTGGTGGCTATCTTCAGTATTTCTTGGGGTACATTAGCTAAGAATGGGGAGGAATGGAGTGGACCAAGATGAGGTCAAGTATTTAGAGGAGAGGGACTGGTCCAGCAGTTTCAGGGATGAGCAGTGGGTAAGGTGCTTAATGGTGGAATTTTATTTCATTAACTTTTTAACTAATTTTAAAAAGGAGATTGATTTAACTAATAAGTCTCTTTTAGGGTTCAGACTATACTTTTCCTCTGTCCTCGTTTCAAAATGGCAGGAAACTATGCTGCCTCTTTGGATTTCTTTACTAATGTATTTAATTCCCTCTTTATTGTTAGCCTGTGGAAAAAGAAACCTTAAGAATAGTGTGTCCTGTTAAAGTAAAGGCAAAAGATGCTGCAGCTGTCAGAAATACCTACCGATTGCCAAGCGCCCAAATTTTAATCGTGTGGCCCTGAGGATGCTGTGAAGGTCGTAAGTGTGAAAACTGGTTGCAACTCATTTTTCAGTGCTGTTGTATCTTCAGTCGCTACACAAATGGTTGTAAGTCAAGGACTGCCTGTACACTGTATTAAATCCTAGCGTTTTCATGGAGATGCTAAAGGAATAGCTGAGCTGCCTCCTTTTAAAAATGGGAAGAGGCTGAAAAATCTTCAATTCCTTTTCTTGGCTTAAATGCCTAACAGCCGAGCGTGCTGCTAATCCAAAGCTGCTCCCATGCTTGGAGCCTCCCTATCTTTTAGCTGCATCTTAGCTGTTGCTTTTAATGAAAGACTCGGAGGCATCACGTTGTGTCCGCATGAGGGATTTAAAGGAGGCGAGGTCAAAGAGGAGCTCCCAGTGGGGGGAGCAGGCCTTTAAATCAAGAGAGGAAGAAGGGCTTGAGCGAGCAGCATCTCAGAGGTGGAGTTGAGGGACTGGAACAGAATGGCCTTTTGTTGGCGGTAGAAACGGATTATTGGGCATGGTTAAAGGGTTCATCTCCTTCTGCTTTCCCTCCCATTCCTTCTTTTTTGTGCACTTCAGAATAGGGAAGGAGAAAAATTTTAGCTGGTAGCAATTAGTAAGCAGCCCAACTTCTGCCTCCCCCTCCTCCTTCTGGTGCAAATGGATTTTCTGCTACTTTCCCATTAAAGGATGGATTCGGCCCCAGGTAAACGGCCCAAGCACCCTCCATTAAAAAGGAGGCAGCAGTTGCAGGTAGCATCTTACGAGGATGGCGACGAATGGAATGGAACCATTTTTAGACTTTGCCAAATGGTTTTGCTGGCACAGTTTGGAGACGAATGCTTAGTTGGAATGCCGTTAAGTGGCAGTTAGAAAAGGCCACGAATATTTTTAGGTCCAGGGGAAGTGGGCAGGGCAACCAAATTTGTAGCAATCTGCTCAAAAACTGTACTGCTTTGCAACTCTGCTTTCTATGTGTGGAGAGGTTTAGGGCTAAAATCATTCTTACCATCATCAAGATTTATTTCCTCCCCCGTCCCCCAAAGTTTGAATATGGGGCAATGGCTCAACAGTTAAAGATGCTAAACTTGTCTGATGGAGACCTGACAGCCTGGGTTCGAGACCCAAGCTCTGCACAATGGGATGAGCTCCCATTTACATGCCCCAATTCCTGCAGTTTGAAAGCATGCAAATGCAAGTAGATAAATAGTTACCACTTTGGTGGGAAGGTAACAGTGTTCCTTATGCCTTTGGCATATATAGTCATGCTGGCCACATGACCACGGAAATTGTCTCTGGACAATGCTGGCTCCCGCAGCCAAAACACAGAGATGAACACCATTGTTGTGACCTAGGCTTACTGAGTCATTACAAGACACAATTAGTCCCAAATAAACCTATTTTATTGTAACAGCTGAGAATTACGTTCATTCCCAGCTGAGTCCCAATTAGTTGCAAAACAAGTCCTTTGGAAGAAGTCCTTCAGGATAATCACCAACCTTTATCTTCTTTGACACCCTGCCAAAGGCCTTACCTGGCAAAGCCCTATGAAGTTCAGAAACAAAGAAGAGATGCCGACTGGAAACAGACTTAGCAATGTTGCTTTCCTGCAAAAAGGCCCAAGTGCCTTTGTTTCACTTTTTTTTTTTATTTATTTATTTATTTATTTATTTATTTATTTATTTATTTGATTTATATGCCACCCTTCTCCGGAGACCCAGGGCAGCTTACAGTGCATTAAGCAATAGCCTTCATACTTTTGTATATTTATACAAAGTCAGCTTATTGCCCCCACAATCTGGGTCCTCATTTCACCTACCTTAGAAAGGATGGAAGGCTGAGTCAACCTTGAGCCTGGTGGGATTTGAACTTGCAGTAATTGCAAGCAGCTGATCTTAATAACAGTGAATTAGTCCACTGCGCCACCAGGACTCTTGGTGGAGTCCTGGTGGCGCAGGACTTTAAGCCTTATGTGAGGGGCCAATCATCTCCTCGCCTTATTCCCGAGTCGTCCCATTTGCTTTAGCTGCTCTTGCCTTCCGGCAGCTCTCTGCATGCATGCACTAGGAACAGGCTCCTCTTGTTCCTCTGCCTCTCTGCTGTCCAACTCTGGGGGCTCCAGAGTCCGCACATCACTCCCAGATGGCCCTGGCCCCATCTCTGCCTCTGATGCAGAGCCCTCGTCCGGGCCTTCCCCAGACTCCAGGACTGGCCCATGTTCCTCTCCAGCCTCCTCACTGTCTGACTCCGCTGCCAGCTCCCAGGCTACTGGCAGACCACAACAACCATGTCCTAGAGTTGGACATGACTGGAAAGGGAAACCTTTACCTAGGTTTTAAATGTGAAAATTAAGAGGAGTTTTCCAGAAAAGCCATCACTGGAATGACATTTATCGATGTAGAATTAATTCTATTTTAATAGATCCCTTGAGTGGAAAAATAAAGCAAGGGTGGTGGTGTCTGGTGGGAGATTTCAAGAGGCCCTTAGATGTGAGGCTGCTGATAGAGTCCCTTAGGTGCTGTCATTATCTGGCTCCAGCCCTCTAGTTCTACTGCCTCACCCTGTGCCCTTTTCTATCAATGCAAATACAAAAACTGACCTTTCAAAGTGCCCTCATTCATGGGATTGGCATTGATGGGGAAAGACTCTTCTCAACTCGTGGTTTCTTGCAACTTTCCAGCCATGTTGACTCCAGCTTCCTCCATCAGGAGGAAGCCTGAAGAAGGAAATAGCATTTGTCAGAACCACTTTGGTGTCTCCTGTCCTATGCCTGATTTCCAGAAGCTTGTCTACTTCGTAGAATCAAAAAATTGCAGAGTTGGAAGGGACCACTGAGTTTAACCCACACAGTTCAGTGCCAGAATTTCAGTGAAAACCCAAATGACTATTTCCAGCCTCTACCTGAACACATCCACTGAAGCAGAGTTCAACATCTCTTTCAATAATTGGTTCGAGTGTCAATTTGATCTTACAGGTTGTCCTTGATTTATGACCATAATCGGAAGCAGAATTTCCATTGTTAAGCAAGGCAGTTGTTAAATGAGTCATGTCTGACCCAGCTGAGACCAAATGACTCAGTGGGCTTTGTGTCTCTGAAGCAGGACTAGAACTCCCTGTCTCTCAGTTTCTAGCTGGTACATTAATCACCACGTCAAAGTGGCTCTCATCCTGCACTTTAGGACAACATAAAAGAGTTTTCCATCTCTCTCTCTCTGTGCACGTGTCTGTGTCTGAGAGACATCCCATCAGATATTTGAAGAATGATCTTAGATCCCCACAAGCCTTCTTTTGTTAAGACTGAGCATATTCACTTCCCTCAATTTCTTCTCATAGGATTTCATTGCCAGTCCCTTGATCATTCTGATGTCCTCTGGAGAATTCCCGTTTTTGTCTGCATCCTTCTTAAATGGATGTCCAGAACTGGTCCCTGCATAATCTTTTTATTTCCAGGAGGAAAACCAAGAAAGACTTCCTTAAGCAACCGGTAACACAAGAACAGAACAGCGTTTCTCTTCTAATGATTGCTTCAGTCTCCACTATCCCCAAATCTTTGAGCAACAAATACTTCCATAGAGGAGACTGGAGTTGAGAGTATCTCTCTTAGAAGTGTTCTGGAGACAGAAATATGTCCACGGCTCTGAAAACTGACTGACAGCTCCGTTGAGAGTCAAACCACAGCATGGGCAGCATCTTGGAACATCAGTCAGCCACCTCTAAACTGGAATTATTTATTGATTTTTGTGTCACTACTCAGTCCATTACCCAGACAGGATGCATTTATATAATTTGGAAAAGGGGAGACTGCTGGATAAACAAACCAGCAACATATTTCTTGCCAAGCTATAGTGTCCTAGTTCTCAATACAATGTTATACCAGAAGCTGAATTGATGGGAGGGGGCTTTCATCTAATCTAAAGATTATTTGTAGCTAGTCCTTCTCTTCCTGAATAGTCTCCTAGAAGCAAAGCCTCCTATCAACCCTAAAAATACAATATTCTTCAGAAATTGGGGCCCAAAGTCACCCACTCATCTTTCACACCTAAAGTGAGACTAGAACTCACAACTTCCTGGTGACTTGCCCAAGGTCACCCAGCTGGCTTTCCTGCTGCCTAAGGACTCACAGGCTTCTGGTGATTGGCCAAAGTCACCCAGTCCCTAAGGTGGGACTAGAATTCACAGTCCTCTGGTGATTGCTCCAAACTCACCCGGGCATTTTCCACGCCTAAGGTGGAACTAGAACTCACAGTCACCTGGTGATTAGTCCAAGTGTCCCAGATAGCTTTCCTGGATAAGGCATGACTTGAACTCATGGTCTCTTGCATTCTAGCCTGGTGCCTTAGCCACACTCTAATGATCTGTGGGGCCTCTTGAGAAGTCTCATTTTCTTTGCCACCCTGTAGGCCAAAATGAACTTCTCATCTCAAGCTGGGGGAGGCTGCAGATTCCTGATAAGCACCCTGCATGGCTTTCCTTGAAGGGGGAGTTTGGATGCTCCTTTGAAGAAACAGGGAGAACCCTGTGTTTATAGGATAATTTTAGCATCCAGCGGGCTTCATGTCTGTCAAGCTTGTGGGTCTGGAATGTTGGTGGTGAAAAGCTGCCTGAGAAATAACAACTGGTCCCTCAAATAAACACGCCGCCTCTCTTTTTCCCTCCATTTGCAAGCAAACATTTTTGGCAAGAAAGTTCTGTTTAGGAGGGACTTTTATCTGAGCCTTGTAATCAGGCTGGCTTCCTTGCTTTAGGAGGGATTGTTTCCCCTTTTGTGAAGAGTGGTGGCTTTGTTTCTTCTTCTTTGTTCCTTCTTTGTACTTTCCAGTTATGGTGACCCTCCCCCCTCCCCAAATAAAGTACACCCTCTTCAGGGAAGGAAGTCATATGATTGTCATTAGAGGGGTCCCCCTCCCTCAGACCCCTTCTCCGTCTCTGTCTTGTCTCCGTGAACTGTAGAGTGAATAGGAAGATAAAGGTTTTGTCCAAGTTGGAGCTATTCAAACCTAGGAAACCAGTGATAGCTAAAAGGGGAAATTAAGTCATTTTGTAAGTAATGGGAGTCATTTGGCATCACCCTTTCAATTTTTTCCTTGGTGGTGGTGGTGGGAAGTTAAATAGAATGACATTCCTTTTAATTTTGGCAATGGGGAAAGATTGGCTTCAGTTTGAAGGGAGAGATCAAGTTGCCAAAAAGGAAAAAAAAATCTTGCTGGCCCAGAAAAGAAGGAAAAGGGGAAAAAATGATCCTTTGTATAAATTTTTATTTCTGGTCTTTAAGGCTTCTGCTCTTGTGTGTTTTTATGTGCTGGAGATTTGTGGTCAACATCTATTTTATCATCTTTCTTGCCACAGTTGATAAAGTGACTCACTGTAGCTGTTAAGTTAGTAACCCAGTTGTTTAGTGAATCTGGCTTCCCCATTGATTTTCTTTGTCAGAAGGTCCCAAAAGCTGATCACATGACCCCAGGACACTGCCATTGTCATAAATATGAACTAGTTGCCAAGCGCCCTAATTTTGATCACATGACCCTGGGGATGTTGCAACAATCATAAGTGAGAAAAATGGTCATGTCACTTTTTTCAGTGCCATTGTAACTTTGAATGATTACTAAATAAATGGTTGTAAGTCAAGGACTACCTATAGTGTACCACCCCCACCTAGGTGTGACTTTGTGGCTTTGATTCAGGAGGAAGGAAGATTTTGTGCAAGGAGAGTGAGTTGGGGAAGAACACAGAAGAGTTTGGTCACAAGTTGGAAGTTATATCCCTCTTTTCTTGTCTTCCAGATTGCAGAGAGGAATAGTAATTAACTCTTTGAGAGACATATATATAACCATTCCTGATTTTCTTCTGTGGAAAATCATTGGGGAAGGGGAATATGGATTTTTTTTTAATTTAAAAAGAGAGAGATTTGTTCAGAATGCTGAGTTGGTATGGTCACATCACGCTAACCCAAAACTAAGGCACAAAATGGTTTAGTGAAAAGTGTGTATATAGAGGGAACATAAAGTCATTGTTATCCTTTGTCATAGAGGAAAGATTCTTTGTAAGCAACCTAAAGAAATTTTTGGAAGCAAGCTATTTTGGGGGTCTTTGTGCTTGCAAATCATTATACCAGATGTTCCTGCTGCTGTGAAGATTCTGAGGGAGCATCGCCACATGAGATTCTCAGAAGCGAGAGACCATTTTTAAATTGGCATGGAAGTTAAGTGGACATTTGATGCCTTCAAAGAAAGTCCAAAGGTTTGCCTCGTCTTGGTTTCCCTTCCTTCTTCCAATCCCTTCAGATTACGGTGGGGGTAGAACTTTTGTCTTTCCAGACATAGGCAGAGCACCTGTTTTGCAGATAAAAACCCAAGCAGCAATAAAGCCTGCTTAGCAAAAAAAAAAAAAGAAAGAAAGAAAGAAAGAAAGAAAGAAAGAAAAGAAAAGAAAAACTTGACAGTTTTTATGAGGTGTTTTTCAATAGCCTAAGATTTAAGCACCTTTCACAGCAGCTTCATCTGACTTTTGATGTCCCTACTGATTTTTTGTTGTTGTTGCTTATAGCACAAAAACAACTTCTTCTGTTTAAAGGAAGTGTATGCTGGAAAATCATTCTTCAAACAAACACAGAAGCCTGTGAACTTTTTTTTAAAACCACAAGTGCTTTAAAAGGAGCTGCTCTGTCCCTAAAATACTTTTAAAAGTCTCACAACTTTTATTAAGTGGGTGTACTTCAATATGTGCCTCTGTGTGCCTCTTTGTACAGTATATGTCCATTTATAAATACATAAGGAGATTGTTGAGTGTGTTTTGGCTGAGTTGAAGATATCTTGATTGGCAGACTGATGACCTCATTTTGAAGAGACAACTGAAACAGGTTATTTTTCTCTGTCTTGCATATTTCTTTCTTTTTAAAAAAAGAAATTTTCAGGCCAGTCCTGGCAATTAGCAGTAAATTTGGTCTTGAGCAACCAGGTTAGTTAATGTCTCTGAATATATCTAGGCCAGCTTATTTTGGGTTCTGCTGCCCTGCTGTCTTTGGGTACTCTCCTGGAATAAACATTTTTGAGTCTCGTTGATTTCCACGGGATAGATTTATATATTTTCTTCTTCTAGGTTTTCTTTACGTTCTCTTCCAGTTCTGCCTTTCCAAAACTATTTTGCCCAAGAAATTGTAGAATCACAAATGCCAGTTCTCCAGCAAGTGTTAGTACCACTCCTGGTCTTTGGGCCTTCTTCCATCTGGAGGACAGCAGCTTGGGCGAAATTGCAGGAGGATGAAACAATCTGCTTAATGGTACCATTAAAAAGGAGATTAAACAAACCTGGTGACTGGCATCCAGATGAGTCTAGTCTGAAACCCCATGTTAATGGAAAACTTGCATGGATAAGGATTTGGTACATCAAAAAGATCCAGGAGAGATTTAATTGTGTATCCTGACTACCAACATTTTGTCTTCCTACTTATTTGCTAAAAGATTATTTGTAGCTAGTCCTTCTCTTCATGAATAGTCTCCTATGAACTCTACAAATATAATATTCCTCAGAAACTGGGGACTTCTAATTGGAGCTCCTGAGCTATTTGCTTTTGAAATTCTAAAGTGAACTGAAATAATGGTTCAAAATATGGTTATCATTGATAGAAGGAACTCCAAACAGATTAAAACGGGGATTGCAGAAGATTTCTGCATTATTCTACATTGTAGCAGGACTTTCCATGCTTCCAAGTCTCTTTTTTCAGATGTCTTCCTGGGAATCCAGAGTAGATGTAATATATTGTATAGCGAAGGTAGTCCTCAACTTACAACTGTAATTGAGCCTACAATTTCAATTGTAAATCATGACAGTTGATAAGTGGATCACTCTATGACTGCACACAATATTACAGCCTTTTCTGTAGCAGTTGTCAAGCAAATGTGGTGGTCATAAAGCAAATGCCATGGTCCTTCAGTGAACCTGCGGTCAGTGGTGGGTTTCAAAAATTTTTACTACCGGTTCTGTGGGTGTGGCTTGGTGGGTGTGGCATGGCTTGGTGGGCGTGGCTTGGTGGGCATGGCATGGGAAGGATACTGTAAAAGCTCCATTCCCTCTCCACTCCAGGGGAAGGATACTGTAAAATCTCCATTCCCACCCCATTCCAGGGGAAAGTTACTGCAAAATCCCCATTTCTTCCCGATCAGCTGGGACTCAGGAGGCAGAGAATAGATGGGGGCAGGACCAGTCAGAGGTGGTATTTACCAGTTCTCTGAACTACTTAAAATTTCCGCTACCGATTCTCCAGAACTGGTCAGAACCTGCTGAAACCCACCTCTGCCTGCAGTCGTTAAGTGAACCCTTTGTTTGCTATGGGGCATGTTTTTGCTGGAAATCAGCAGTAAACATCAGCTAGCACCACAAAAGGCTATGAATGCAGCCTAGTTGCCAAGCACCCAAAATGTGGTTAGGCTATCACAGGAGATTGGAACTTTAAATCCGTGTTATAAGTAGCTATTTTGGGGTCCGTTGTAATTTTGAATAGTCAGTAAGGTGAGGACTACTTGTTCAATGATAGAGAATCTACCCTGCCCAGATTTTGATGAACTACAGTTCCCAGCACCCAGCACCATGGTCACTTGGCTTGTTCTGCTCCAAGCCGCATACAGGCTTCCCTCTTTTCAGTAGGAATTGGATTTGTACGTTCTACATATCATGCTTGGTGCTAATTTGACCAAACAATACCTTGGCATGTCAGGCAGACATATGGCTAGTAAACAGTTATCCACACCGTCCTATTTAGTGCCCCAAATAATTTGATAAGACATCTGTACCCAATTACAGTAGAATACAAACGATGGCATTTAATTTTGATTCTTCTAATTGGGAAGTACATTGGAAATATCTGTTGTTGCTGTTGTTTTTGCAAAGTTGTAGACGCTGGGATATACCCGTCACAGAAAAGTACTACTCTGTAGCTACATTTTTTTAAAAAAAAACCAAAAAAAGCCCTAGAGTATCTAAAACTTAAATGATGTGCCTGCAAGACAGATGGGTAGAGGCATTAAACTTTTTAAACTACTTCAAACAGGCATGTTGACTTTTGGCTCCCACGCTACCCTAGCAGGGGAGCTATGCATATAAAACAAATGTATCAGTTTTCATTTTAACCCTGCAGATATCATTGCTGTGGGCTGTTCTCCATCCCCCCCCACCCCCCCAGGTGCTAGGCGGATTCCATGTTCTCCAAGTGAGAAGATGGCCTCAGGCATCCATGTGCTATGTCAAATTGTTTGCATCTTACTGTTTGCTCTGATTCCAGATGCTTCTTGCCCTTGCTCTCCTGTGGTTTTTAACAAGGTAGCAACGCTCCTAGGCTTGAGATGCACCTCCTACAGACTTTGTGATGTGATTTGGGGGGGGGGGGGGCTGCTTCTCCGATTTCTGGCTGCAGTGCATCCTTCTCTCTTCTCGCATGGCACAAAAGCCACTAATAAAATCCATCTGACCTTTTTTTTGGAGGGTGGGGGGGCTCCTTCCTGCATGTGCTACTAATTAGATTCAAGCACAAGGCCTGGTTGGTCGTCTTTTTGTTTTCCTTTGGTGGTTAAGAGCTGTGTTACAGGCACAGGGCCTTGGAAGATTCCTGTCTTGAGCATTGAGGTAGCGTCTTAAGTATGCCACAAAGTCAACATTCTGCTGTTTGGACTGATCGCCTCCTCTGCCTCTAAATGAAAAGCCAGACATTTAATTTACTCCTGATCAAGCTGCACCACTGTTGGGTAACATCTGCCTCATTGAAGCAATATTTTCAATTATTTGTCCCAGCTGGGGCCCGTGTGGGGCAGGTGGGGAGGACAGATCACACAGTGGGACCGCATTTATTGGCCCAAGCATGGAGCACCAGTCCATGCCAATTGGACGACACTTCTGGTGGGGCATTTAACTTCTCCTTTCCAAAGCTGGCAGGGCTTCTAAGGTAAGCACGGAGATGCTTTCCCTTTGTTGCAGCTGAGTGGCAGGATTTTCCTTTTACGTAGTCATTATTCCAGACAAATCAGTGAGCTGTGACCCAGCAGATGAAAGCTGCAGGCTCCAAATGGAGAGCTGTATCGAGACATATGAGCTTGCAGGGCCTGGTGTTGCCGATTGAACATCTTGACACATCTTCCAATTGCTGTTTCATCATCAAGACAATGATGAAAGAGGTCTGGATGGTCCAGCTTTGTCCCATGAGATGGAAGATGGCTGGTGTTATATGATTTGTCTTCTGCTGTGTCTTTGTGTTAGCAATCCCGCTCTGGGGCTTCCATTGTTAAAGCCCTATCTCACCTTGGGAGACAATTCCACAGTCTAATGCACTTTGCTGTCAAGAATTTTTCACTCACATTCAGCATAATTTCCCCATTTCCTAGGTGATGCTTTATGTCACTGTCTCTAGTTTCCATTTCACGTGCCTCGGAATCTGTCTGACTTTTCCTGGCAAGTTCATCTTTTTATTATTTCTTTTCTTCCCTCTTTGGGAATCAGCCTCCTGCAATCCATACTATTTTTGCAGTCTGAGCCATTCTTTCCTCTGCAATTAATACTTCCGCCACAGCCTATTTTTCCCTAATACTGGTGGATATGTTTTGAACTAGCTATGTCAACATAATACGTTGCCTCCTGAATGTGAGACTGGGGGAAATGATCATTTAAAAGAAAACTAGCAATTTATGATATGCTAAAGAATGTCAGACGGGAGAAGAGAATTTTTTAAAAATCTGCTTTTTCTAGATCACAATTGATCTTACAAGATAGCAACAGTTTGAAGAGATCCATTTTAGAATGCGAATTCCAAAGAAGAGAAGTTACATGGTTTTGCCTGCAAATTCTCTCCTTTGGAATTCACATTGTAAAATGGATCTCTTTTATTCTTAGTAATTTTTTTTCCTTTTTATGATGACCGATGGGAGCTGAGCATTTATTGCCAGATGCCCTTCCTGATGCCTATGTGGAGTTTGCAGCAGATATTTTCTCTTTGTGCCTTGGTAGAAAAAGATCTGTCGCTGCCCAGGGTCAAACTCTCCACCTTCCAAACGGGAGGTGAGCATCTTTCCCTCTAGGCACCGTGCCACTCATCTCTGATATTCTTAGTAATATCCAGGTAACATTATATAAGATGAAAACACTTCTTCTCTGTTCCCATCAGACCTCTGAGGCAACCAGCTTTTTCCATACCCTTCATCAAATGGATGCTCATTTGTACGTTACTGGAAATATTATGGCGGTAATTTCTTCTCCTTTCCATGGTTGTCTCCATAGTGCTATGTGTAGTATCGGTATCTCCTGTCCATAGGGCTAGATGCACACTAGCAAAAAAAGCCTTGCTAGAAAATTTCATCAACACATATTAACCATATAGTCCAGGGGTGTCAAACTTGCAGCCTGCAGGGTACTTAGACCTGGCCTGTGGGCCCACCCTGGAAACAGCGAAGGACCGGCCCACGGTGCCTCTGTCAGTGAAAACGGAGCTCAGGAGGGCCATGTGCAGCCCTCCTGGGCTCCATTTTTACTGGCAGAGGGCTGCAGGAGGCCGTCACAGCTGAAAACAAAGCCTCGATGAGTGATGTCGAGCTGGCCACACACCCCGGCCATGTCCCATGCCCCACCCCCACCCCCACGGTCAAACACAATCCTGATGCGGCCCTCAGTGAAATCGAGTTTGACCCTCCTGATATATTTATTTATTTATTTATTTAATTTGTATACCGCCCTTCTCCCAATGGGACTCAGGGCGGTGAACAGCCAAAATTAAAATACATATAAATACAAAAGTTAAGATAGTTAAAAATGCATTAAATCAATCGGCCTCCCAATTTAAAAACCCCAAATCTTATAAAATTTAGAATCCCAGTTAAAAACGAATTAAGCTAGGCCCGCTTGATGAAATAAATATGTCTTCAGGGCCTTACGGAAGGTCCGGAGGTCCGGGATCAGTTGTATTCCGGGAGGTAGCTCATTCCACAGGGTAGGTGCCCCCACTGAGAAGGCTCTCCCCCTGTGGGCCGCCAGCCGGCATTGCTTGACTGACTGATATAGTCAGTGACAGCATAATTAACATATATTACTCTGAGTTTAGTTGTAAATACAGCTAGTCTTGTGTCAACTGCTCTACTTTAGATAACATGTACAGTAAATACAGTCTACATATCTGGTCTTTTTTGAAAAAAAGAAAGTCATGTTCTACAGGTAATTCCTCAATTTGCGACCAACATTTCTGTTGCTAAGCAAGGCAGTTGTTAAGTGAGTTTTGCCCCACTGCACAACCTTTCTTGCCACAGTTGTTAAGTGAATCATTGTAGTTGTTAAAATAATAACACGGTTGTTAAATGAATTTGGCTTCCCCATTGACTTTGCTTATCAGAAGGTCGTAAATGGCGATTATATGATCCTGGGACTGTTTTAAGTACATGTCAGTTGCCAAGTGTTGGAATTTTGATCGCATGACTGTGGGAATGGTCATAAATGTGAACATGGTCATAAGTGTTGCAATGGTCATAAGTGTGAAAAATGGTCATAAATCACTTTTTTTAATGCCATTGTAACTTTGAACAATAACTAAATAAATGGTTGTGAGTTACTTATATGTAAACAAGGAAGATTTCCTCCCTTTCCACTTTCTACAAAGGGAAGTGTTGGAACAGACATGGGCAATCCACTTTTCTTCTACTTTAATGGTCTCCAGAACCTTCTACACCAGTGTTTCTCAACCTTGGTAGCTTGAAGATGGGTGGACTTCAATTCCCAGAATCTCCCAGCCAGCGCTGCTGGCTGGGGAATTCTGGGAGTTGAAGTCCACCCATCTTCAAGCTACCAAGGTTGAGAAACACTGTTCTAAACCTTCTAAAATTGTGCTCTGAAATTTGACTGAAATTCTGCTGAAAAACAGAGATGCAAGTTATCCAGGTCAGAGCATAACTAAGTGGGTGCAGTTTTGGAAAGATTTAACAAATGTACATAAAAACATTTTTAAAAAACCCCATCCTCTCCTAATAATTACGGTTGCATCCATCTCTATGACCTCATCGTGTCATGTCCTCTCCATTCTTGGCTTGGATGCACCCTTAAATTGCTTGACTCTGCCCTAAAGGAAAAGCTGTTGTGCAGTGATAGCATAATCCTTGCAGGTGGGAGATGAAAAAGATTTCATTCGCACAGATAAAACTGATGCCTGGAAACCGTTAAGAACTTACGAAGGAAAAGGCTTCCACTGGCTATTAGTCATGAGGGCTGTATATGAAGTTCTCGTTCAGAAGCAGTGGAGTGGTCCAGTTGCAATAATGCTCTGCTCCAGATTCCTATCAGTATTTGGTTGCCCACAATTGGAATGGAATGCCAGGCTGGATAGGTTTTGGCTTTGATCCAACATGTCATCGCTTAAATCCTCAGCCTAGTGAATCCCTAATCTATGAGTCTTCTGAGTGCCTTATTTCTCCAACAGACCTTCAAGCTCTGGAGCAACCATTATGTAAGCAATTAGAGCATCAGTTTAATGAGCTCACTGATGCAGTTTCCAGAACATTCACTGAAGACCAAGGATTCATTTGGCAAAAGCCCTTAGAGGCATAACAAGAAATAAGCCAGATTCTGCATGTAAACATTTGTGTCTGTTCTGCTCTTCCTTCTATGATCTCCAGGTCTGTCTGCTTCTGGGGGAATCAAAGTAGTTGCATAGATGGCAGTTACCATCATGTTAGCAGGCAGCATTTAATAGTAAAGTGCAGTATAACACTTAACATCTTAATAGTAAAGTGCATTATAACATACTTGGTGAATTATGTTAGGTTAGCTAGGAAAGGGAAGAAGAAACATTAAATTTTCTTTGGATATCTGGAAATTGCAGATACAGAGCATAATCCTAAAGTAAATCCCACTGATTTCCTCCAGCATCCTCTCCGTAAAGAATGTATTCACCTGGGAGGAAGTGCTATGATGTGTTGTATGGCAGCTTACTTTTGAGTGGAGATACGCGGATTTTCCAAAAGCAATGTGGTTTAACAATCATGCTTAAAAAGAATCCGGGAGTAAAATTTCAAACAGGTGATGGTTACGGAATTTAGCCTTTCCCCTTCGTAAGCTACAAGATCTTTGGATTCTTAGGAGAAAAGCATAAGCTTTGATCTTTATAAACAGACTTTGTGCCTGTCTGTCTATATGTATGTTTTTCACGACACATCAGTTAAAGACTCAGTGACTTCTATACATTTGGTTAGTTGACTGTTGGTTTGGTGTGGCTTAGGTCGAGGGGTGGGATTCAGCCAGTTCAGAGTGGTTCGGACACCCGCCCCAGTGCTATGCTGTTCTATTTAGCTGTGTTTTTAAGCCGCATGCATGCATGCAAGCACGCGCGAGAGCAAAGTGCATGCACAGAAGGCCGCACATATACACAGAAGGCGTGTGCTCACATTTTCAGTGCTGGGGCCAACCGGTTGTTAAATTATGTGAATCCCACCTCTGCTTAGGTCTTGTTTAAATCTGTACTATCTAGTTTCTTTATGGCATAGTGCACCAGGGGAAACCAGAAAATGGATGGATGCATGAGCAACTCAGGCTTCTTATCTGAAACTAGCCTTGCAATGCAGTTCGGGATTTTGGGGGGAGTAGCTAGCTTGCTGAACGATGTGAACTGGCTCCCTCTGCACAGTCTTGATATCTGCTGGTTCTAAAAACATCCTTGTGGGAAGGTTGTAGGAAAAGATTTCAGCTACATGCGGCACAAAGCATTGGGACAAAGAAGTGGGGTCAATATTGTGTACCAATCCGATCTAACCAGAACCCCCATTTTTTATTGCCACTGAATCCAACAAGTCCGCTGCTTCTCTTGTAACATACTTAACTCAAAGTCCCTAAAACCCCAAAGGGCCTTTAGATGCCATGCCCTCAGCTGTCCTCCAGGGCCATTGCAGGATGATTCCTTACTCAATCACAGTGACTCTGGACACACAGAAACTGCTGAGTATGTGTTTCTCCAGTGTCTCTATTACAGTGATATTTGTACTAGTCTTATCTCGCCATTACTGCTTAACTATCCAGGCCTCATAGAACAATTGTACACTTTCCTGCTGATTTCAGATACTAACCGTGTTGCCAGGCTCTGCTCAGCATGCTTAAAATTTGTCCGATGATGACCTGTGCCATAAACTAGACTTAATGAGCATCTAGTTTGTCACACTAGATTGCTCTCAAATTTGGTACAGTCTTTCAAATACTAGCCTCTATGTTCTCCTACACCCATCTAATATGTCTGTGCTTCATTTTAGATTCTTGTTTTTATATACATACTTTCTGTTTATATATTTTTATTTTTTCATTTTTTTTTTCATTTTCTAAGATTCTGGTGTACCGTCTATGCTTTTTAATAGACTGTCTACCACTTATGCTGGTCTATGTCCATAATAAAGATTGATTTGATGTCAATATTGTTTTGGAGCAAAAAAAAAAGAAGACTACAGGTAGTCCTTGATTTACGACCACAATTGAGCCTAGAATTTATGTTGCTAAGTGAGAAATTTGTTAAGTGAGTTTTGCTTCATTTTAAGATTTTTCTTGCTACTTTTGTTAAGTGAATCGCTGCAGTTGTTCAATTAGTAACTTGGTTGTTAAATGAATCTAGATTTTCTATTGACTTTGCTTGTCAGAAGGTCACAAAATGAGATAACATGACACTGGGACACTGCAACCTTCATAAATATGAGCCAGTTGTCAATCATCTGAATGTAAATCACATGACCAGGGGGATGTTGCAATGGTCATAAGTGTGAAAAATGATCATGTCACTTTTTTCAGTGTCATTGTAACTTCAAACGGTCACTAAACAAACTGTTGTAAATCAAAGACTACTTGTATATGGGTAGTCCTCCACTTATGAATGTAATTGAGCCTGGAATTGCAATCATAAGTCACGGGCAGTTGTTAAGTGGATCACCATGTGACCGTGCCTGAACTTATAACCGTTTTTGCAGTGGTTATTAAGTGAACTCCGCGGTCATTAAACAAATATTCTTGTTGTTAAGCAAACCCATGGTATCCCATGGGTATTTTTTACAAGAAACCAGAAGCAAATGCCAGTTTCTGGCAAAAAAACCCCCATTGTAAATTGTGGTCACATGATCACAGGAGGCTGCAAATGACTTTAAATTTGGGGCAGCTGCCAAGCATACAAAGTATGTTCATGTGAAGGGGGGGGGGAGGCTATTGGAACTTCAAAACTGGGTTGTAAGTAGTTTTGGAGAGATCCGTTATAGCTTTGAATGGTTCTTAAGCTACCGGTTGTAAATTGAGGACTAACCATCAAGAGAGCCTTGTTATTTGCTTGCTAAGCGGGAGAAAAAGCATCGATGTGACATTGTAGTCTCTTTAAGTGCTAACCCCACTGAGATTTCTTGCTTTTGGTTCCATTTAGTTAAGGAACCCTGGTCGCTGTGCTCCCAAATTATCTGCACTAACCAATTAAGATGCATTTGCCTTCCTGGACCGAGTTCACGTAGCAACCCGCATCTGATTAATGCAGCTCAAAATTTCCAAATTTGGCCTCCATCAAATAGGAGTAAGCGCATCTTCTGCTTGTCAAAGAAATCGCCCTCCTTTCTATCCTATGAGCACTTTAAGCTGGTCTCAGATTGTGCCAAACCTGATACTTTCCTTTGCATTGACAGGGGGCAGGGAAAAAAGGCTCATCTGGTGCATTGTTAAAATTTGGACAGGCAAATATTCCCTTAAGACCACTTGGAGCTGCGAGGCTTAAAGAAATGAGTTGTAATAAATAACAGAAGGAACGCTGCTCATGGTGCCATTCAGGGCGGCCCATAAGCTGCGCGTATGCTTGTATAAAAGTGTATCTGCTCCTTGCAAGGATAAGCTTTTCTGATTAAAAGCAACATCCTTCCCTAATGGTGCTTTTCTTCGTAAGTGGATTTGCTAAGACTGCCATAGATTATTTGAGATTGGGCAACTTTTGGGTTGCTGATGCATGACTGAATTTTATTTTTTTTTAACCTTCACTATTCGTGTTGGCTACAGGGGAAATGTTTGATCTATTTCTTTGTGACTTCTTCTTAAAAAGGCAGAAATTACAGTGGCTACTTAACTGTTAAATTAAGTAGCTGTTAAATTTTGGCAGTAGCATCTCAGGAAACCCTAGGTCCGTAATGGCACACCTATGGCACGCGTGCCACAGGTGGCACATGGAGCCATATCTGTGGGCACGCGAGCATTGCCCTAGCTCAGCTCCAGCATGCATGCGTACGCCATCCAGCTGAATGTTGGGCCTTTTGGGCCCACTGGCAATTGTGAAACGGGCAGTCTCTGGCCTCTGGGGAACTGGGGAAGGCCGTTTTTGCCCTCCCCAGGCTCCTAGAAAGCTTCTGGAGCCTGGGGAGGGAAAAAACAGTCCTACCGGACCCACGGTGCCATTGTGTGCCAAAAGCGGGGGGGAGTGTGGGGGAGTCGCACTGTATGCACGGGGGGTGGGCACATTGAATTATGGGTGTCATGTGCACTCGACCCCCCCCCCCTGCACTCCCACCCCCTTTTGGCATGCGATGGCAAAAAGGTTAGCCATCACTGCCCTAGGTTTTGGGCCAAAAGGGAAAAGAAAAAGGGAGGAAGCTACGTGATTGGCAGTTGAAATTGATTTCTAGGCCTGAGACAAGGGAAATCAAGAATGAAGGCAAATATACATGTCCCAGGATAATTTTGCAGGATCCAATCTGGGTCGGTCACTGTAACCAGCGGTATAGTCTTCCGAGCTTTTGGACTTAAGTTGGAGCCCATCTTCACGGAAGTTCTCTGTAGCAGAATGTGTGCTGTTCTCTGTGTGGTATTTATACTGTGCCTGTTTTATGTGACTTTTTTAGATGTTAATTGGGGTGTTGACGGCTGTCTATTATGTCGTTGGCTGACATTTGCTTGTGCTGCCTAAGTACTTGATAAGCTGGTAGTAAATCCTGTTGACTGACAAGGAGTCCATTTCCCAGGTTTCAATCACTTCCCTGGTTGTTTTTGTGCCTGCTCGTCCAACAATCTTAGTAGCTACACAATTGAATGTATGTCCTTGTTTGTTGTAGTGTGAGGCTACAACGTTAGGGAGTTAGGGAAATCAAGCAACATCTTTGCTTGAACATATATTTGTTTCTGAGCCACTTGAGTACCTTTCTTTTTGGCATCCCACCGAGTTCATTTTTACAGTGAAGAGCATTCTTGAAAAGAGAATAATAGAATGATGGCATTGGAAGAGACTTGGGATCTTATTGATTTCAACTCATTTCATGTGGCATTTCACTTTACTTGCCCATAGTAAGGATTTGTGGCCAGAGGTCATAATAGTGGTTTCTGGAACATTCCAGTCTTCTCCAGAACCATGCTGATCTGGTTGCTCCTAGGGTGGTCTGGCAATTTTCCAGAAGTTAGTTTTCTGAACTGGAAGCAATTTGAGATGGATATGTCCAGAACAAGATTCAGAAGATTAACTTCTGGGAACCTGTCAGACCACCCCAGAACAGCTGGATCAACATTGCCAATAGGGGGAGCAGAAAGTTCCAGAATCTTCTAAAATATCCTTTTACTAGAATGATTGTTTCAGAAGAAAGAAAGAAAGAAAGAAAGAAAGAAGGAAGGAAGGAAGGAAGGAAGGAAGGAAGGAAGGAAGGAAGGAA
>WNWU01000047.1:1656990-1697567 GCA_012654045.1 Ptyas mucosa | reverse complement strand
AAAGAAAGAAAGAAAGAAAGAAAGAAAGAAAGAAAGAAAGAAAGAAAGAAAGAAAGAAAGAAAGAAAGGAGGGAGGGTGGGTGAAAGTGAGAGAGAGATGTGAAAATTTCAACCAAGATTAACACTAGAGTCAGAGGTGGGTTTCAGCAGGCTCTGACCAATTCTGGAGAACCAGTAGCGGAAATTTTGAGTAGTTTGGAGAACTGGTAAATACCCCTTCTGACTGGCCCCGCCCCCATGTATTCTCAGCCTCCCGAGTCCCAGCTGATCGGGAGGAAATGGGGATTTTACAGTAACCTTTCCCTGGAGTGGGGAGGGAATGGAGATTTTACAGTATCCTTCTTCATCCATGCCCACCAAGCCACACCCACAGAACCGGTAGTAAAAAAATTTGAAACCCACCACTGACTAGAGCCCTCAGAAACTCTTGTCCTGTAACCGTTCAGGCTTCCCCGTAAGACTCCTTAGATCAGAAGGGCACAGCCTGAAGGCTCTGAGTCACAAGTGACTGCTAAAAGCCCTCTGCTAGGTTCCCATAGGTTCCACAAGCAATTACCAAATTGTAATCTTTAGCCGGTCAGAAAGGGGAAATAATTAAATACATCAGTTATGTTCAAGTTGAATTAAATTTGAATGCAGCTGAAATTAAATCCAAGTTCAGTCTTGGCTTTCTCACTACTTTTTGGAATGTGGTTCCCACTGCAAAACCAAAAGTGTCTCTGAGTCCAAAATGCTGTGTGGAATCAGTCTTTGCTGATTCCAAGGAAGTTGGCCGTAGAAACAAACTTTTAGGAACGATATCCTGCTTCAGAAGAATTTTATGAAGCATGTCAGTCTCTGAATCCAGATGTTGGAGATGAATCTGAATAAGTCTGCAAACATTTGTATTGTAGTTCTCACAATTGAGGAGATGGCAAATATCTCGCAGAGGAAAAGGCAGCACTTCTTTTAACTCATTAAACAAGCAATCTGCCTGTTGCCCATCCACAACCATTGGAGTACCGGTAGTCCTCAACTTACAAGCATTCGTTTAGCGACTATTCGAAGTTGCAATGACACTGAAAAAAGGGGTTTATAATCCCCACGGTCCCATGGTCAAAATTCAGGTGCTTGACAACAGGCCTGTATTTACAAGAGTCACAGCTTCCTAAGGTCACAAAATCCCTATTTGCAACTTTTCCAGCTGGCTTCCGACAAGCAAAGTCAGTGGGAGAAGCTGGTTTTGTTTAACAACCGCACGATTCACTTAACAACCATGGCAAAACGGGTTGTAAAAATCAGGCATGACTCACTTAACCATCTTCCTTAACAATGAAAGTTCTGGTCCCAGTTGTGGTTGTATGTCGAGGTCTACCCGTAACAGTGTGAACGTAATTTTTATGACTTCATTCGGCTGCAATAGAACTTGAGCTGAAATGTTGCCTTTTTGGTTTTTGAGCCTAGTGGAGCAAAACCAGCATCTGCTTTGCTGCTGGCTTATTCTTTCAATGAGATTATCTAAAGAGAGTCCACATTCCCATCTAATTCCCTGGCAAAGGAAACAGAATGATATGAATCCGGTTTGCTGCAGCTGGGACTCCCAACTATGAAGTCTTTGTCCAACTTAGAAAGGGTGTTTGGCAAGAAAGACTCCTGTAACTGACGTCAAAAGGCAGCTTCCCATTTTTGACTTTGTTGCCAACTCTGCATATAATTGCAGTTAAAGGAAGATGTGATCTGACAAATAGTAGCCAGTGGTCCCAGCAGCAACCCTTGCTAGTGCCAAAAAAGGACGGGGAGTGAAAGTATCTATTCACTTACACAGGTGTTTGATTTCTCATGCATTCTTGCTTCAAGGCAGCTTAGGGCTATGCAGTATGAGTGACGTGCTCCTATTTTTCTTTTTTCTTTTCCCAACAAATCTGTGCAACAGTTTTAAAAGGTCAAGATTTCCCCTGTCCAGTCGTGTCGGACTCTATAGAAGGCGGTTGTCATCTCTGTTTCTTAGCCAAGGGAGCCAGTGTTGTCTGAAGACACTTCCATGCTCATGTGGCTGGCATGACTATATGCCAAGGCACACGGAACGCTGTACCGAAGTGGTTCCTATTTATCTACTTGCATTTGCATGCTTTCGAACTACTAAACTGAACTAAACCATTGGCCTAAGACAATTTCAGGCGAAAGGGAGATTTGAGCTTAGGTGTCTACCAGTCTTAAGTTCAATATATGCATCACACTAAGCCGTCATGTGATATGGCTTGCTTTTGCTTATTGTTTTGTGTGAACCAACTGGTTATTGGTGTGGATTATGATTTAGCATATTGTATGGACCCAGCCAATTGTGGATTGTACAACAAACTAGAGCAGGGGTGTCAAACTCGACACAGACGCATCAGGGTTGTGTTTGACCTGGGGCGGGGGGGGCAGGGGGGCATGGTCAGGGTGTGCATGGCCAGCTCGACATCACTCATGTCGGGGCTGCCTGTGGCGTCCCGAGCATTCTGCCAGCGAAAGCAGGCTCCCGAGCTCCGTTTTTGGCTGCCATAGCCTCCTGCAACCCTCTACCAGTGAAAGCGGAGCTCGGGAGAGCCGCATTCAAGCTCTGTTTTCACTAGCAGAGGGTTGCAGAAGGCCCTGGCGGCCAAAAGCGGAGTTCAGGAGCCCATTTTTGCTGGGAGAAGCACTGAGGGCTGGTCCTTCACTGTTTCCAGGGAAGTCCCGTGGGCCATATCTAAGTACCTCGCAGGCTGGATCCGGCCTCCAGGCCTTGAGTTTGATACCTCTGAACCAGGGGTAAAATGCTCCCAGTTCGGACCGGATCACCTGATCCGGTAACAATGGTGGCAGGTGGTTCAGAGAACCAGTAGCAAAAATCCCTGCCCCTCCCCCCGCCCAGCTGAGCCGCGTGATCATCAGAGGCTTTTTTTTTTACTTTTAAAAGCATTTTTTCTAAAACCTCTTCAGCCAAAGAGGTTGTAGAAAAAATGCTTTTAAAAGGCTCTGATGATCCCAGCTGAGTTGCCTGATCTCAGAAAGCCTCTGACAATCAGGCATCTCAGCTGGGATCATTAGAGCCTTTTAAAAGCATTTTTTAACAGAAAAAATGCTTTTAAAAGTTAAAAAAAAAAGTTGGCCATACCCATCCAGTCACATTACCCCCCACCAAGCCACGCCCACAGACCTGGTAGTAACAAATTTTACATTTCACAACTGCCCTGAACTAGTGTCAAAATAAACCCTGGCTCCATAAAACAGTCTACCCCTACCTAGAGCTTTGCAGATATGTTGACTTAGAATTCTTAGAATTCCCAACCAGTATTTATAACCTCACAGATAGCCACATTACAAATGAATAAATTTGTCTGTTTCAGTTTCATTCAGTTTCTTATTTTCCCAAGCCTAAACTTATTCCTCCTTTTGTGACTTTTGCAACTTTTTTATGCCTTGTTTTTTTTAAAAAGAAACACATCAACATTTCTCTGTACGTTGCTGATATGCATATACCTCTCTGCAGTGGTGAAATCCAATTTTTTTTACTACCGGTTCTGTGGGTGTGGCTTGGTGGGCGTGGTGTGGCTTGGTAGGCATGGCTTGGAGGGCATGGTTTGGTGGGCGTAGCAGGGGAAGGATACTGCAAAATCTCCATTCCCTCCCCACTCCAGAGAAAGGATGCTGCAAGATCCCCATTCCCTCCCCACTCCTGGGGCCAGCCAGAGGTGGTACTTGCTGGTTCTCTGAACTATTCAAAATTTTTGCTACCGGTTCTCCAAACTGCTCAAAATTTCCGCTACCGGTTCCCAGAACTTGTCAGAACCTGCTGAATTTCACCCCTGCTGGATTTAACCCCTGCTTCTCTGAAATAGAATATTTTTTCGCAAATAATTTCTTTAGATAAGATCCTTTCATTCATTTATACCTTGGGAGATCGACTTTTTCTCAATTTCTGCATTTTCTAGTTATTTGTTGTTGTTTTTTAAATTGGAGATTCACATCACAGAAGCATGGTGTAATTAGGCTTTGATTCAGGAAGTGTAAATTAGATAAACTCAGATCGCAGCATAGTCCAAAATGCCTGGTAAATTAATTATGAATAACATGTACAGAGATATTGTATTACCCAGATGTTGACATCGCTGAAAAACACACAGCCTTAGAACTCTCCCACCTTTTTGTATAAGAGAGAACAATAGCTTTGAGGTTTCCAGATTTTTTTTTCTGAACCTTTTGGTATGCTTTGGGAAGAAAAATACAACCATTTTTAAATGCACATGAAGATAATTGCACAAAATTAAGGAAGCCCAGTGCCCATAGAATAGATAAGAAGCTTACATTTTATTTTGTAAGTGTTGATTATGTTAATAAACCTTCTGAGAAATAAATAAATCTTCTTCATTAAGAAAACTTCTGAGTTTGGAGACATAATGCATATGTGTGCCCTGATCCAAGCATTAGTTAGTTGGGGAAAGATGAAAAGAAATCAGCATGGTAGTGGGATCCTCGATGCTCTCTCAGCTTGGTTGTTTTCTTGCAGGCATTTCATTACCCAACTGGATAACATCTTCAGTGTTAGAAGGGAGTGGGATTTGTTCTCTATTTATATAACAGTGGCTTGCCCTGTCGGTGTTGGTGGGAGTGTCCTTGTTGGTTGCTTGATTAGGCTGTTGTTTACTGTTAGCTTGTTTGTCTGAGTTGATAACAAAACCACTAGTATATCAACACTTCCTTCTACCACTGATGATGTTACCTAGTTGGGTAATAAAATATCTGCAAGAAAAACAACCAAGCTCAGAGAGCACCAAGGACACAGAGTTCAACCCTGAGCTACAAGTATTCTCTTCTATTGGTGCAGCACCCGGCTGTGTCCTTTTTGTAATTTAAATACCTAATAAAGGGGAAATTGTTCTGTAATGTCTTTAGGAACAAAAGAAGTGTTCTAATATCCCAGGAAGGCATTGCCTAAGGTCTCAGAAATACTTGTGAACTTTAGAAGTGATGCCTATGTCCTTTATTGGAGTACCTTCAGACTTGCCACCAACTTAATGAAACTCACCTTTTTCCCTGATCTGGTTTGTAATTTGCAATATAGTTTCCAGTGTGCTACTCAAAGCTCAACTTGGGCCTTAGGTCTGAGAAGCACTGCAGTCCATTGCTCCCCAGATCAAATGTTGACTCATAAGTTCAATATTGACTGTGGTGTTCCCAGGAATGGGATGCATTTGGACCTTCCTGGTTGCAAGGAAGGAGCACCCTCTCCTTTCTAAATGAAAGCAGTCATAGGCTGTTTTCCCCACCCCATCCCCAGATAGAGGAAAGCAGTTTGTGCAGTGTATCTCATGATGCCCAAGGGAAGGGATGTCCTGGGACAGAGGGATTTTCCGGGCTGAGTAATCCCAGAAAATCCCTGGCCCCTCCCTTCCCTTGGGAGCATTTGCACATCTGGTGCCAAGAACCTATGCCTGAGAAATGGCAAGCAGGCTGTTGCCAGCTTGGTCTGGCAAATTTCCAGAGGCAGAGCTAATGCCTTTTGCAGCTGGCGGCTGCTCTTGTTCATCCAGCAAACATATCTGTCCTTGACGCGTTGTGCATCTATCCACCTATCCCTTATTCTTCCCATTCCATCTAAGACCTGAAGCCTTGCTGGCCTCTTGTGAAGGCCACTGGCCAACTGCAGGATTTTGCTTCTCAGAAACACCTGGTCAGAATGATAACATGGCAGAGCTGCTCTTGCCGATGGCCTGTTCGCAGACCTGCTTTCCAAATCCATATCCAAATAGGTCAGGGGGAGGCACAAATCTCAGCTTAGAGTGGATCACAGGCTCCTGCTCAAAGTCATTAGGAAGCTGTCAGGAGCATTTGCACCTTATATATAGGAGGACCTGTTTATCCTTCAGCATCTCTCCCATAATTTTAAAAAAGTGTGTGTGTGTATGTGTGTGGGGGAGGGGTGATGTAGAGTAGCATTTGCCAGTTCTCCTCTGGCTCAGAAATTATCAGGTCACCTGCAGAAGGATGCCACCATTTTAGCAGGACGTGGTGATCCTTTTCTGAAATGTGCTGTGCAGACCAAATGGAGGTGGAACATGCCTCTTTTTAGAAGGAGGATTCTTTCATTGCAATAGCCCGAGCACACTATGGGCAATGAGGAGGTTGTTGCAAAAACATAGAACATAGAATAATAGAGCTGGATCTTGGAGGACTTGTAGTCCAACACCCTGCTTGAGCAGGAGATCCTGTACCAATAAATGGTTGCCCAGTCTTTTTTTGAAAGCCTCCAGTGACGGAGCAGCCACAACTTCTGAAAGCAAATTGTTCCATTGGTTGATTGTTTTCACTGTGAGGAAATTTCCCCTTAGTTCTAGGTGGCTTCATTCCTTGGTGAGTTTCCATCCATTGTTTCTCGCCTTGCCTTTTGGTGCTTTGGAAAATAGTTTCACCCCCTTATCTTTGTAGGAGCCCCTGAAATATTGGAATACTGCTATCATGTCTCCCCTAGTCCTTGTTTTCATTAGACTAGACATACCCAATTCCTGTAACTGTTCTTTGTATGAAGAACAAATACCTTTGCTTCTGCTGATGCTTATTCTGTGACAGGTTTTTTGAGAGGCAGTAACCACTTCAGCTGAATTCCTTGGTTGAATTATTCCCAGTCTCTGTGTTGGGGATGCAGAAGTAGCTTTAGAAATAATCTGGTGGCACATGGACTATCTAGTGCAGGGATATCCAACCTTGGCAACTTTAAGACTTCCCAGAATTCCCAGTCAGCAGTTGAAGTCCACAAGTCTTAAAGTTGCCAAGATTGGACACCCCTGATCTCGAGTATGCTGAAATTTGTGATGAAATATCGAATAAATTTAGCCAATCCTTCTGGATCCATCTAAACATCTGTATCTGCAGTTAATAACCGAAGTTAATGCTTAACTTGCTGCTGAACTCATTTAAAGTGTGCATTGATGTATTATTATCTTAGCTAAATGTTGCAACTACAAAAACCAATTAAACAAAAACAAACAAGCCAGGCTGTTTAATGCACCTAATGTGTGAATTAAAGGACATTCAGCCCAGTAAGCTAGTTGTCTCCAGATGTTGAGACAGCAGGATTGCATCTATATGAACATGCATATGTGTGTTTATGGGTGGCTAGATGGAATCAATGTATTTTCTGGGTGAAACAAAGCTATTGTTTGTAACTGGGCATCTGTATGCTTTATATAGCTTGTGTTCTGCAGCTAAAAAAGATTTGCTATGTCTTGTGTACACTCTATTGAGCTGGACATTGGAGAAGATACATGTTGGTAACCAACATTTTCCTTACATGTATCTTCTAAACCCATTAACCTTTTTTTTAAAAAAAATGTTGATAACAAAATTAAGATGTATAGTTTGATCTAATATCATGTGGCTTGGCTTAATTCTAAAACTCCACTTCAGGAGAGTCCTTGATTTCTGACAAGTCTGCATGGGCAGTACAAGGACGTCAAGTGGGTAGAACTGCTACGGTCAAGTCAACGTGGGACAACTTGCTGCAGGACAATTCAACAATTCAATTTTTTTAAAAAAATTGATTTATATGCCGCCCTTCTCCGGAGACTCAGGGCGGCTTACAATGCATTAAACAATAGCCTTCATACTTTTGTGTAGTTATACAAAGTCAGCTTATTGCCCCCACAAATTGGATCCTCATTTTACCTACCTTAGAAAGGATGGAAGGCTGAGTCAACCTTGAGCCTGGTGAGATTAGAATTTACAGTAATTGCAGACAACTGGTGTTAATCACAATGCTTTTAGTCTCCTGAGCCAGACTAAAATGATTAAAACATTATTTTAATTTTTGTCATTCACATTTCATTTTGTCCCTCCTTTGGCACCATTTCTTTAATGATTCTATTCCACTATTTCTTCAGTATTAGTGTAAAACCTGTCCCGGGGCAAGTTGTCTTGCAACAAGTTGGCTATGGTGAGTTTTCCCACAGTGAGTTGGCTGCAGTAAGTTGGCCATGGCGGGTTGGCCTTGGTGAGTCATCATAGATCCTCCCCCCCCCCCCCAATCTGTTAGGGTTTTGTTTTTTTTTAATGGACTTGCACCACGGACCTTTTATGGACCTTCACCATGTCCCTTTCCTCAAAATGACAAGCAAGCCCATCATTATCTGTCACCAGTTGTGCTTCCAGTTTGTATCAGTAGCAATCAGTGGAGGTCCCAGGGCCTCATAAAAGCCTGGTCATCAGCAGGTTGCACATTCACGGTGCAGAAGTCCTTCAGTAGATTAGATGAACGGTTAGTCCAGTTTTCACTGGAGCTCCAGGGTGGCTCATTAGGACACGCTGGATTGTAATTCTGGCACTGTAATTCCAACACTTCTGCGGAGCTGGAGGTCGGCTTGTGTTAAAACAGCAGGTGGATTCCTCCCCTTACTTTACTTTGAAAGGGGTGGTGGTGGAAGGCAGCTAATTGAAGCATTGTCCTTCCAGGCATCAGGTGGGCTGGATTTTCCCAAGTATTTCTAATATTTGTTCCTCAAAACCATTCAGGTCTGTTCCTGTCTCTGGTTAATTGGGATATTGATTTTTCTTCCCTCCACTCAGAAAAAAATGACTCTTGCTAATCCTGAGAATTTAATCGCATTCGGGGCTTGAAGACGGGGGAGTGCTCAGATCCAAAAGCCTGACAGAAGCACATGAGAGACACAGCACAGCCTTTGTCTTGAAATCTGTCACAGGAAAGAAAGCCTTTGCTTCTGCAACATCAGCAGTCCTTCCTCTTTCAAAAGCTTGGGTTGCCTCCCACACTTCTGGCAAAGTAATTGTGGCCATTTTGAAGCTAATAATATCACAAGGCATAGGCCTTGAGGAACTGGTAGAATCCAGCCTCGTCAGGAAGCCCACAGACGTTACTAGCTATATATAAATAAATGCATCAAGAAATAAAAAACAACAAAGCAGTAGTTGTTGTTGTCCCCCCCCCCCCCCCAGCAGAAATGCAGACTTCAGAGCAAATCTGCAGAGGTTGTTGATGGCAATGAAATGATTATGGCTTCAAGGATAGAAGGGACTGAAACTTTTGCTCCGTTCTTCTTTAGAAAGAGATTGGGGGAGTGAGCAGCTAAAAAAGAGGAGAAGTGCTCCTGAGAATTGGTGGGTTTGCTACAGATTGTGGCTGTGCAATCAGGAGTTGTTACCCTGGAAAGGCAAGAAAAATGGGTAGCCTTGATTAAGGAATGGAAAGGGGTGGATAGCATATATCCCGTTTTTTTCTGATGGGGAGATTTAAAAAAAATCTACCCCAATCTTTGCAGGTTCAGTTGAAAACTTGAATTTGAGTAAACGGCAGTCCGCAGAGCCCCATCTCTTGGTCTAGTGCAGTGATGGTGAACCTTTTCAGCACCGAGTGCCCAAACCAGAACACATGTGCATGTGTGTGCATGTGGGCATGCTGGAGCACCAGAAACCCGAAGACCGGCTGGCCGGCGCTCTCATGCCTGTTTTTTGGCCATTTTTGCTCCTTTTTTGGTCTGTTTTTCAGGCTGTTTCCAGGCCATTTTTCTGGCCATTTTCTGGCTGTTTTCTGGTGCTCCGGTGCCTGGGAAAAAGAGCAGCTGGCAACGGCACATGTGCCCACAGAAAGGGCTCTGCATGCCACCTCTGGCACGCGTGCCATAGGTTCACCATCACAGGTCTAGTGGCTCATTAGTCATAGTCTGAATCTTCATCTCTCAAATATTATTAGATATTTATTCTGCCTTTATTACTACAAGTAACTCAAGGCAGCAAACTTATAAAATGCTTCTTCTTATTCATATGTTCTCCACAGTAACAATTTTGTAAGGTGGGTTGACCTGGGAAAGAGTGAAAGCCACTCAGCTGGCTTTCATGCCTAAGGTAAAGGAAGTCCCTAAGGATTTTACTCCGCTAGTCAATGCTGACTTATAGGGTACGGTGTTCATCTCCATTTCAAAGCCATTGAGCCAATACTGTCTGAAATCATTTCCACAGTCATGTGGCCAGCATGATGCCACAGAGCACTGTTATCTTCTCACTGAAGTGGTACCTATTTAACTACTTGCAATTTTGCCTGCTTTCAAACTGTTAGTTTGCAGGAGCTAGGGCAAGGACGGGAGCTCACCCCATTGCGTGGCACTCAGGTCTCGAACCTGGACTGTGGGCTTTTCCAGCTGACAAGCCCAGCATCTTGTCCGCTGAGCCACTACGCTGCCCTCTTCATGCCTAAGGAGGGGCTAGAATTCACAGTCTTCTGGTGATTGGCCCAAAGTCACCCAGCCGACTTTTATGTCTAAGGCAGGACTAGAACTCACAGTCTCCAGGTTTCTAGACCAGCACCTTAACCACTACACCAAACTGGCTCTCCACGTTAAAGCTCCTTTCTGTGCTGAAGAGACTAAGGTCTACTTGCCCTACGTGGCAGTAGCCTTTGGTTGCACACATCCTCTCCACTATGCTGCTGCTGACAGATTTCAGTAGATTTCAAACATCCTTTGTGTTCTGAGCAACCTCTTCTGAATCCAGCTCCAGCAGCTTGTCCTCCAATTTGTTAGCTCTAAAGGAATGCCACCGTTTGTGTGCAGTGTATTGATGGCCACGGCTGCTAATTAAAGGGTTGCTTCCCTCAAGGAAGTGAGCGGAGTTTCTGTCTTTTTTTAGCGGAGGCATGCGGAGTTCCCTCGGGCCAGAGGTTCCATCTGCTGAAACTCCACACTAATGAAGCCCTATTTCTGTAACAATATTACGTATTGATCTGTATGCAATATCGGCGCATCAGGTGACCTTTGTCTGACGGCCTACCTTCTGCCTGCCCCGAGCAGCAACCTACTTACAAAGGGTTCTTTCTAGGCAGGCAAAACGTGTTTCAGACATAAGCCAGAGTGTTGGCCCTAGGCAGGAGGGAAATGCCATTGATTAGGCAAGGACAGTATTGGGACATCACCCTTCCAGATATCCCTTCAAGTCTCTTTGCTGTGCAAACACTGAAGCTGCCTCTTTGCAAGCTGCAGTTTGATGCCCAAAGAGATATCATCATGAAAAGCCCATTGTGTAGAAGAACTATTTAACCGTGTGTTGCTTCAAAATTGAGCTGTGACTAGAATCTCCTGAGTATGTGCAGAAAACCAGAGTAACAGAATTGGAAGGGACCTTGGAGGTTTTCTAGTCCAACCCTTTGCTCAGGCAGGAAACCCTATTACCATTTCAGACAAATGGTTGCCCAATGTCTTAAAAACTTCCAGTGTTGGAGCACCCACAACTTCTAGAGGCAAGTCGTTCCACTGATTAATTGTTCTCACTGTCAGGAAATTTCTCCTTAGTTCTAGGTTGCTTCTCTCCTTAATTAGTTTCCATCCATTGCTTCTTGTCCTGCTTTCAGGTGCTCTGGAGAATAGGTTGACTCCCTCTTCTTTGTGGCACCACTTTTGATCAAAAACAGTTGCGAATGAAGTAGAGTAAGAGGTGACTTTCCTCTTTCTGTTGCCTATTATGCCCCCAGAATGTCATTGGAGAGCTAGTTCTGCTGCCTCCTTCCAAGTCCACCTTCCAAGTCCTCCTTCCAAGTCCACCTTTTCCATAAAGAACTTGTTGCAGTATCAAAATTTGAGTCCTTCTAAATGCTGAGGAGCAACCTATTTGTCACTGGCTAGGTCTGCAGGGAATTATAGCTGGAAGGCCAGGGGTTCATCTGTCTGCCATCCTAATTAAACTTATAACCAGATCTAAGCTCCTCTAATTGAAATCGAGGCGCATAGAAACGGACGTATCACATTAGATTACTGTTCGTCTCCCTCAGCATTGTCCACCAATAGCTCAAAAGAAGAAAGCAACTGTATACGAATATTAGCATAAACCAAGGAACATCCCAAAGTGGAAATATTTATTATTATTTATTATCATGAAAATTACATGGTCTTAAACTATAGTAAAAAAAATCTAGTTAAAAATATGAACTCTATCGACATATGCACGTGGATTGGTGTTCTGTAATTCACATGACATTCGCAGAGCCAGGAGAATATGCTAGTCCCAGATCATGAACTCAGAAGTAGCTCTTCCGAGTTGGGGTGATGAATAGCCTCTCAATTTAAGCTCTGCACTTGGGCTGTCACATAAATTCCATTGCCTTTGACTCTGAGAAGTGGACTTTGGGCTTCCACAGAAAAAAGGCAACCACCAAATGAGCATTCTTCTCCAACCAGCTATTCAAATCCTCAAATTTTTATCTTCCAGAAGACTAGCAGTGTTCCAAAATCTCAGGGGTTGCCACAAAGAAGAGGGAGTCAAGCTATTCTCCAAAGCACCTGAGGGGAGGACAAGAAGCAATGGGTGGAAACTAATCAAGGAGAGAAGCAACTTAGAACTAAGGAGAAATTTCCTGACAGTCAGAACAATTCATCAGTGGAACAACTTGCCTCCAGAAGTTGTGAATGCTCCAACACTGGAAATTTTTAAGAAGATGTTGGCTAACCATTTGTCTGAAGTGGGGCAGGGTTTCCTGCCTAAGCAGCGGGTTGGACTAGAAGACCTCCAAGGTCCCTTCCAACTCTGTTATTCTATTTCTATTTGTACTATCGCAAAGGTGCCTTTCCAAAAACCACTGGACTTTCTTGGGGCTTTCCTTGAAAACATTTTGCTTCTCATGCAAGGAGCTTCTTCAGTTCTGCAAAACGTATTCAAGGGGGGAAAAAACCTCAAAGTCTAGTTGCCTTTTGGAAAAGCACCTTAGGGACAACCATAACTTAGATGATTGAAAATCTCCCTATATTTGCAGAGGACTAGTGATTTTTTTGGGGGGGGGAGGCAGTTTTATAAAATATGAAGTGCCCAGCAAGTCTACTGGTCAGGTTTCAAACCCTGGCACAGTTGTTTATCCAGTTTAATGCTAAGATAACCAATATCCTACTTTAATTGTGGTTCTCAGCTATAATTCTGAACCCGAGCCAAGAATAATCTGGATCTGGATCAGAACCTATAATTGTTGGCATGGAGATTTCTACAATATTAGAGAAGACAGAATATCCTTCTCGGATATTGAAACTGTTGCTGAATCAGGGGCTACATGTGCCACAATTCTGCCATCTCACCTTCTTCTCCAGCACATTGATGGTACAAGAAAGTTCAAGAGTTGCTCCACTTACCCTTTCTCCCCAAGTGATGAATCTTCAGCAAAAGCCATCTCTGCCTTTTTCTCCTGATTCATCAGCAGCAGCTTTATGGATATAGGGACAAAGACTTGGCTGCAATCAGATAAGTCTTGGGCAGGATGTTGAACACAAGTAAAGAAATGTTCGTTATTTTTCATTAGTTCTCCAGCTGTGCTTGTTAGATACCCATGAAAATTGCTCTACCTCATTTAGGTTGTACTTCTGATGACCCCCATTTGTTGTAAATCTTTAGAAAAACATCAGGAAGAGTAGGGTTAGGCATCTCCTTCCTCTGCTCCATTCAACTCCCCTAGAGTGTGCCAGTATTGGGCTTTCCTTTTTCTGCAATCAGTTCAGTGGTGCATCCCATAATTGAAAGCTAGTGTCCATTGAGGAAGACACCTGGCACTCAGTCAGGTTTGAAGCGATTAAATGGAGCTATGAGGCAGAGGAAGCCCGCTGAGTGAAGCCGGCCTGCCACGATAGCTAGAGATAGACATTTGTCGACATGTCTGTCCACAGGGATCACTTTGTGAAACATCAAAGGTGAAACTGGAAATCATTAGCACTGGGGTCATATCCTCCACAGTGGGGGAGGGAAGCAAGGAAGGTCATAGAGACTCATTTAAGAGAAAAGAATTGTTAGAGGGTGGGAGAAAGAGAGAGAGACCTGCAAGAATGCAGGCAGACTTTCAGGCAAAGATAGAAGGGAAATCCATTCAGTGTATGAGCTGTGCCAGGAATCTGCCGATGCACTGGTCTGAATTCTTATTCAATATATGAAGAATGTATCAACCATTCCCTTACTTTGTTCCCAAAAGAATTTGTACTGAGTTATTCTGAGGAGTGGAGGTTTACACATACAGCTATTCTTGGTGTAGCTCAGCTGATTCAGATCTTTTAAACAACAATCAAAGGACACCAGGTGTCTTAAATGAAAAAAATATTGGTCACTGGAAAAGGGAGAAAGGGGTGACCTCAGATGCTCTCTTCTGTCTTCCAGAACTCTTCTGGGTTCTCAGTTGCTACCTTGGGACAATATTTAGGGAGGGGCAGTCATGATGGTAGCTATAGCCACTCTTCTTGGTCTTGGTCCAAGTTCAGTCCTGGGTTCAACCCCAGTTGGTCTCAGGATCTGTCTAACCATGCTGGGTGCAGAAGATCAGGGATATCTTTTGAAGATCCTGAAATGTCAGTCATTGGCTGAACTAATAGCAGGCAATTTGGAGCTCCTAAACTCTCTCTAAAATGTACAGGTAGTCCTTGATTTACAAACGTTTATTTAATTACTGTTTGAAGTTACAATGGTGCTGAAAAAAAGTGGCTTATAGCTAGTCCTCATTGAAGTATTCATAAGGAAAATCCATGTATTTATGACAATTGCCGTTTCTCAGGATCACACGATTTTCATTTATAACCTTCTGGAGGGGCATCGACAAGCAAAGTCAATGGGGGAAGCCAGATTTGCATTTAGGGTGATTTGCTTAATGACTGTGGCAAAAAAAAAAAAATCTCATAAAATTGGGGGTGACCCACTTACCAACCACACAGTTCAGCAATAATACATTTCAAGTCCCAATAGTGGTTATAAGTTGAGGATTTACCTGTAATCAAAAGTTAAGCAGTGTTATTTTTGAAAATTAGTGGTGTGTTTTCCCCAAAGTAAACAAACCCTCCAGCCCCAGACCCCAGGCCCAGAAACTGAGTGGAAGCCTTAGCAAAATGCCGCTGGCCATAATGCTGGTGTGGATCTGGTAAAGGGCTAGAGCAGGGGTCTCCAACCTTGGCAACTTTAAGACTTGTGGCAAAGTTGGCTGAGGAATCCTGGGAGTTGAAGTCCACAAGTCTTAAAGTTGCCAAGGTTGGAGAGCCCTGGGCTAGAATAACAATTCAAAGAAATATCCCAAAGATCCCAAATAACCCAAAAGCTTTTTTTTGAAAGCTTCTCATCCAAGAAGCTTCTTCAGTTCTGATGAGAAGTGATACGTCTTCAAGGAAAAACAAAGTCCAGCTGCCTTTCAAAAAAGCCCCTTTGAGACAACCATGACCTGGATGACTGAGAATCTCCATAAAACGTTAGCAATGCAAAGAAATACAATTCTTCACGTATTCCTTCCTCCTCTGGCTCCTCTGAGCTGTTTACCAACAGCTCCCCTTTTTGGTGTTTAGCCACCTCCCCTTTTACTATTTTTGTATTTAGTAGGAAAAAAGACCTTTGGGGATCCATGTCATGAGTGGTTAGAATCACCTGAATGCATCCAGAGTAGCAAGGCCTTGTAGATAATTAGCAGAGCTCAATTAGGAACAAGGGTAATGCATTTTTAATGGGAAGAGCAAAGGTGATACTGAAGGAAGTGATCTCTCCCGCCTGATGCATTTCTTGCAGACTAGACAAAACTCAACATTCAAATATACTATGCAGTATATTGTGTATTGTGTAGAATACACTGGAGATGGTCTGAGGGACAACTTTTCTCCCTGGTTTATAAGACTATCTTCAGCACGTTTATTGTGATAACCCATTCTTTGAAGTTACTGTTTGAATCCATTTCTAAAGTTTCCTGTAGTGGCCAAAATTGTGGAAACGTTTTGGAAAAAGTGTATTTTCTAAAACTAGCTAATAACACCACTTTTTTTTTTGGAGTAGTACCATTAAATTATATATCAATGGAAAGATAATTTAATCAAGAATGTAATGCAATACTTTTTATGAAGGATTTGCTATTAGAATGATTGCTTCTATTAACTGGGTTTTATTGCTGGGTCGCTTCTGACTAACAAGTTTCTTTTGTTGGCTCCATAGACTTTCAATTGGGTTAAGGTCTGGGCTATTCCCAGGCCATTCCAGCAGTGGAATATGATTATCTTGAAACTCCAAAAAAAAAAAAAAAAGTAGTGTTATTAGCCATCAAACCTCAAAAATACACTTTTCCCAAAAGGTTTCCACAATTTTGGCCACTACTGTACTTTTAGATGCTGGAATAAACCCTAATGTGGATTGGTTTTGATTTATCCAATATATAAACCTAAGCTTTGCAGATATGCTTTTATGGCTTAGAGCAGGGGTGTCCACCCCTGGCAACTTTAAAACATGTGGACTTAACTCTCAGAGTTCTCCGGGCAGCAGAGAATAGGGTAAGGATAGGCAAACTTTCTGCATTAAGAGTTGCACTTGAGATGGTGGCGACTGAGAATAGCAATGTGAGTTGGTTAGTTTGGGGGGAGAATTGGGGTGTTCTCTTCTATTTAATATGTTAGGACTTACTGTAGAGTTCCATCTGTTTATCCATCTCAGAATGGTATTAAGAGCTATACTCAGAGCGTTTATCAATTGGTTCTCAAAAAATAGAAAAAAATATCAAGTGGGGCACCTCAGAATTTACTCCTGGGTCCAGCATTTTCCAACATTTTCATGAATGTCTTAGATGGAGGGGGTAGAGGAAATGCTTATCAGATTTGGAGATGAAGCAGAGTTGGCACCTAACACTGCAGAAAATTGTACAAAATTTAGAATGTACTTGATGGGTGAGCAAAATTAAGGAAATTTAATAGGTAAAGATGCCCTCCCTCTGCACTCAATATCTAGTAGCTGCAAGAAGACAACCATCCTGTCTTCCCAGAATTTTCCCTGAAACTGGAAACTGTGTAGTATAAGGAGACATTGAAGGAATCATGTCTTGAGAAAAACATGTCAGTCAATGTTTAAGAAAGTACTTTTAATGGGGCACAGAGAAAGTCAAGATCTATTCTCTCTTATCCCACAATGTAGGACAAGGAATAATGTTCTTTTTTGTCTTACATTGGCCCTATTCTAATAATGATTACAGATAGATTCTGGTTAAAAGTTATAAAAAAAACTCCCTAATTATGAGAGCAAGTTGATACAGGAATTCAAAATTGAAAGAGATTATGAGCTTCTCTTGATCGGTTTATTCAAGTAGAACTTCACAGTCATCAATTATGGATGCTTTAAATTAGGTAGGTAAGGAGCTGGACTCTGTGATCTCAACATCCCCTTCCAATTCTGTGATGCTTTGATTTTATATTGTCCTCAGTACTCATGATTGGAGGAGACTCCAAGGATCACAAAAGGAGAGTTGGGAAAACTCAGTCCTGGCACCATGGATTGTCCACCCTGGCTTCATACCCATTGTGATTGAGAGCATCCTCTTCTTGTCAATCTTCTTTTTAAAAAAATTAGAATTTTTTAAAAAATTCTAATTAAAAAAAAAATTAAAAATTTTTTAGAAGGAGCCTGAGTGGCGTAGGAGGCTAATGCCTCCTACAAGGCAGCATTTAACATCCAGCTGCCTGCAATTACTGTAAGTTCGAATCTCACCAGGCTCAAGGTTGACTCAGCCTTCCATCCTTTCTAAGGTGGGTAAAATGAGGACCCGGTTTGTGGGGGCAATAAGCTGACTTTGTATAAAATATACAAAAGTATGAAGGCTATTGCTTAACTCATTGTAAGCCGCCCTGAGTCTCCAGAGAAGGGCAGCATATAAATAAAAATTAAAAAAATAAATAAATTTGTTCTGCTTCCTAGAAAGTGTCAGTGTACTCCCCTTCTCTCTTCCTCCTTCCATTCCCATTCCCCTCTCCTGAGCATTCTGTCATCAAAGAAATGAGCAGTAAAAATCACCCCTTCCCTGAAAGGCCAGCTGGCCAATCACTTTCTGAAAAGAGACTCTGAATGAGCTTGATTACAAGAGCCAAGAAGCATTTTCCCCTTCTCTAAAACAAGCAAAACAAAACGAAATGAAACAAAGGACGTCATTACCAAGAAGCCCAACAAGGCTAATCGATATTTCACATGCATTTTACTACAGCACAGGGATCTGTGCTGTGACTCTCCTGTATCTCTGACATCTTCGCTCTGAAGAGCTTTTGTGCACGCTTGAAGAGCTTGGTAACATGGGCTAAACATGCCAACAACGGCATACCAATTCAATTCCCCTTTTCCGCAACATAGACACTGAGTGAGACTGTGTAGGCCTGTTGGGTTGCTCTTGGGTAACATGTTCTCCATCTTTCTAACACTTGTTCTCTCCTATAGTCAGATAGGAGTCAGATGCTCAGATAGTTCCTGGGCAGTCTCTGTAAATGGACTCCTAGAAAAACTGTTTTGTTTCTTTAAGACTGGAATCTTCTTGACGACTTGGGAAGAGCACCTAGACGCATGTAATTTAAAAGCCACCATCTCCTTTGTACCCGTTATTGACCCATTCATTTCATGCATTTTTATCTTGCTGTTTTTTCATGATGAGAATTCAGGGCAGTATAGATTGGATATCCAGTCTCAGATCCACTTAGTTTCAGCACTGTGTTTAATTAGGGCAGCTGCATTTATGACTTATGGGTGACTTGCTAATGCTGCAAATTTGTGACCACAGATCAACATAGCAGACCATTAATAGGCAATAGAAAGTTCATTAAAGAAACTAGGGAGCAATGTCAGCTTAGCTTCCAACCTCTTAGAAGGTTGGAGCTCAAAAATACAGCTTAGTTATTGATGTCTGTAGGGGGAGAATGATAACACTTAAAGATGGCCCAGGGAAAACCATGTAACCTTGAGTGGTACCGTAGATCAGTAATGAAGTTCAGTAAATTCCTTTAATCATATATTGAATATGACATGCAAAGGAGACCAGCTTTATTAGTTTAATCTCTTTTCAGTTAGTAGAGTGCATACGTACACGTGGACACCTGTTTTGAGGTTCTATTGTCCTTCCAGCAACCAAGTGTGCAGGTAGAGTTCTGAAGACCACAATAATCAGTTAGTTAAATGTTGCTTTCTCTGCACAATTCACTTCCTAGTTGCACATTGGGCTCATAGCAAAGCTTGGGCATATTTCAAATGCCACGAGACCCCCAATCACCAACTCCCACCCACCCCCATTAGATTATCCCATTGATTTAGAGCAGCGTCTATTTCAACAGCCAATTAGCAAGCTTGTGCTAATCACTTGGGGTGCCTTGTTAGGAAATTTGATTAGTACTTCACATAATTGACCCCATTACAAATGAAGAAAAGTACTTCCTTTCATATACCCTTTCATTAAGGGGAATAGCAGCTTTGTGTAAGATTTTTTTTTTTTTGCTTATCACTGCCAGTCAGATCCCTGAACAATAGCATCCTGATTCATCAGATTGAGAGGGGGAGGAGGGAAATAGATATGTTGAATCTTCATGCCTTAAAGTCTATGTCTGGAAAAGTAAGTAACATAACATAACAAAATACCTCCAGAGAAAGCTTCAGCATCGCAGATTGCAAGCATAGATCATGATATTGTATGCTTTCCTGACTCTTTCTTCGAGAAGTTTAAACATTTATAACCTCCTCTGATGTGATTTTGCTCTAATATCCTCCCTGTCAGGTCAGCTAGTCTGAGAGACAGTGGCTATGTTTGTGTAGTGCGCTAAGATATAGCTTCTTGAATAAGCTATAGGTCCAATAATGCTAAGCCATAAATCATGGTTTATGAGCTCTAGTGATAGGATTTTCACATCCTCCTAAGCCCAAAGCCAAGCCAAGGGATAGAGCTGAATTTAGCCAATGGAGCAACACATCTTATTTCTCAGGTTTAATCTTGTGATTACCATGAATTCATTAGGTAACTTTGATCTGTTTTCTAATCTCTCAACATCACTTCTGAATCTCACATTGCTCTTCTGAATTGGGGTGATCATCACAATACTTATCTTAGAAGATTATTGGGCAGCTTGCAAGAAAAGGAAGTGTATAAAGCATCGGAAAAGTTGACAAAAATAAATAAATGCTAAATTAATCATTTAATTTCTTTTGTCCTATCGTCTCCTTTCAGACTATATCCCATAATAGTTGAGCTGTCTGGGAAAAATTACAAGAAGAAATAAACCTCCAGATGATTTTCTCGAAAGAATGTGTGTATCTCTAATTGCTTAACTGGTTTTTGATACTATGGGGCTTCATTAGTTGCAAAGAGGCATTATTCCCCCCCAAATTCTTTGGAAGCACCTTCTGACATAGACAAATAACACTTTTTAAAATTGTGCTGGACAGTCAACTGTCTCCTTAGGAATCCCTTCCTTCCTCCTTCCTTCCTTCCTTCCTTCCTTCCTTCCTTCCTTCCTTCCTTCCCTCCCTCCCTCCCTCCCTCCCTCCCTCCCTCCCTTCCTATTTTTCCTCTGTTGCTTGTGAGATTATTCCTCATTAAAATTATAATTAAAATCTTGTTCTCAAGGCTTAGCAGTAGTGACAAGCTTGAGTAATTTAAAAACAGAAGAGAAAGAAATATGAGAAACTACAATGGTGCAATGCAGTGATCTTGAATCCCTCCCATTACTGTCTTAAAAGACAAGAGGCTCTTCTGTAAACTTTCCCTAGCTAGCACATAAGTGGGGTCAGGCCCTTATTTAGAACCATCAAGTGTTCTCCCAAATACCTAAAGTGGGCTAAAATCAGGCAGCATACTGTATAATGATTTATTTGGTATAATTATAAAATAGGATTTCCACATTATAAAGCAGAACATTAGGAAAGGAGATACTATTAGTTCTATGACCTGATTCTGCATTTGGTGTAGGTATCTAATGGGCTTATGGGGTAAGGACCTCTCAGTCTTTTTCTAGTCATGTCAGCTCTGTTTCTTTCCACATCTATTTTGCCCTGTTTCTCTATCAGCATGTAATTTTTTAGTAGTTGCGTAAATATGGTACAGTTAGATTGCTCATAAGCATTCATAAATGTATTTTACCTAAATGTGTGCTTGTGTGTATGCTTGTGTGTAGATATGTGTGTGTGTATCAATCAACCACACATGCCCACATGCATGAAATGTTGGTCACACAACTACTTTTTGAAATTTTTGAAAGGGCAATAATCCAGTGGTCTTCTAATAGCAATAGCAATAGCACTTAGACTTATATACTGCTTCATAATGCTTTTACAGCCCTCTCTAATCTTCTGATCCATGGTGGGGTTGAGGTTGGGTGTATGGATCAAGTCACTTCACATCAAAATTGGCCCTAATCCAGGAATCCTTACGAAGCAGGAATGTTTTTTGTCTGATCCAGGAGTTGGAGTAGAAGACCTCCAAGATCCCTTCCAGCCATATGACACCATGTTTTGGAAGACTTCCCCTTTGGATTCAGGTTGCTGATTTTTCCTTTGAATCTTAATTCAGCTTTCCATCAAGCTCATGGTAGACCACGAGCAGAAAAATAAATGTAACACACACTACCTCTCGATATATCACTCCATGTCCTATTCTACAGTGTTCTTAGGAGTCTTTTGATTCATTCAGCAGAAACTAAATGAGCATTAATCATGGTGGAAAGGTCTTGCTTTTTGCAGTGACATTGAAGTGATGCTAGCCCTTGAGATCATTGATAATTTGAGATAATGAACAATTATAATTTGACAGGGAAGATTTAACTGTCATAGGGTAACTGTATGGATTGCTCACATTTTGAATAATACTACTGTCATTCTCGTTCGCCACAGAGCTAGATGGAATGGCAATTTAGCGAGATGTTCAAGGAAGTCAAACAAAGGTCCATGCACATAACAAATGGATGTATCTTTCTAAAAATTCTCATTCTCCTGTTAGCGATCACAGGTTAGTTGGAAGATTCTGGAGCTACTTTGCTGCTTATTCATTTGTAGCAGTCTGAACCAGTGCTTATATCAGAGGATCAAGAAGCATATATCTCCTACTTCAGCTTATCTTGTTTCAAAGATAGGAACAAAATGTGCAGGCAGCAGTTTGGGGACCTACCAGCAAAATATACTTATATTAGACTGAAGTTGGAACAAGGTACTATAGTTAGAGAGGTCACTCACAGATTCATTTATTATTATTATTATTATTTCAAAGTAGCATGGGCATTAATTTTTAATAGGCCAGAAATGTTGACCTTTAATATTCAAAGTGTAAGGGTGGGAAACTCTGCTTTTCAGAACTTCATAATCCTTGTTGGATGATGGGGATCATGTTTTATTCTCTTGCATATATCCTAGGCAGATTCTGTCATTTGTAAAGTTGGGTATTATAATGCTAAGGTAATTGCCATTCTTCTACAAAAAGCTTAGGGTGTAAATCCATAAATTAAGAAGAATCTTGTATCATGAAACTCAAAAGGGAAATAGTGTAAGCCTGCCTTTTTATATACTTTATCTAAAATTATGTTCTATTGAATGTCATAGAACAGAATTCCTAACTGATCTTCATGAAATTGCTCTACAAATCAGTGGTTTTTAAAAATGTATATTAGCCATGGCAAGTTGCCAAGAGCATTTTTGGACTTTGGAATTTCTGAAAAACATTTCAGAATAAAATATTTGGCAATGCAATCCCAAATGGAAGAAAATTGAGATGTTTGTCCCAAACTCAAGATTTCTGATGGGCCAAGATTGCCTAAAAAGGCCTCAGTCAGAGAAATAGTAACTCTATTACTATTTCTCTATTACTATTTCTCTACCCAGAGACGGTGTCTCTGGGTATTGCCACCACTTCAATCAATCAATCAATCAATCAATCACCAGCCTGGTCTTTGGTAATAGAAAATTTTACACATTCTAGTATCATGAAAAATAGATTTATTTATTTTATTTATTTATTTAGATTTATATACCGCCCTTCTTCCCAAGGGGACTCAGGGTGGTGAACAGCCAAAAGTTAAAAAACATACATACAAAATTTAAAAGCCAAATAAAACCGAATTAAACAATGGCCCCAATTATTTTAAATCCCAATTATAAAATATAAAAACCCCAAATATTACAATATTTACAGTTTAAAATTTTTAAATTATTTTTATAAAAGAAGGGGGAAAAGGGAAGAATTAGGCCAGGCCCACCTGGTGAAACAGGAAAGTTTTTAGCTCATGGCGGAAGGCACGAAGATCCGGGATCCTCCGTATCTCCGGGGGGAGCTCGTTCCAGATAGTGGGTACCCCCACAGAGAAGGCTCTCCCCCTGGGGGCCGCCAGTCAACATTGTTTGGCCGACAGTACCCGGAGGAGCCCCTCTCTATGGGAGCGTACCGGTCGATGGGAGGCTATTGGTGGTAGTAGGCGGTCCCGTAAGTACCCGGGTCCTAAGCCATGGAGTGCTTTAAAGGTGGTAACCAACACCTTGAAGTGCACCTGGAAGACCACCGGGAGCCAATGCAGCTCGCGCAGGAGAGGAGCGCCACGTTGCTCCCATCACCACCTGCACGGCCGCGCTCTGCGCCAGCTGGAGCCTCCGGGTGCTCCTCAATGGGAGCCCCATGTAGAGAGCATTACAATAGGCCAGGCAAGAGGTGACGAGGGCGTGAATGACTGTGTGTAACAAGTCCCGATCCAGAAAGGGACACAACTGGCGAATCAGGCGAACCTGATGAAAAATCCTCCCGGTCACGGCCGTCAAATGCTCTTCTAAAGACAGCCGTGAATCCAGGAGGACGCCCAAGTTGCGCGCCCTCTCTGCGGGGGCCAATGATTCGCCCCCGATAGTCAGCGATGGCACCAGCTGACTATATCGGGACGTTGGAAACCACAGCCACTCGGTCTTGGATGGATTGAGTCTGAGCCTGTTCCTCCCCATCCAGATCCGCACGGCCTCCAGGCACCAGGACATCACTTCAAGGGCATCTTTGGGGTGGTCTGGGGTGGAGATGTACAGCTGGGTGTCGTCAGCGTACTGATGATATCTCACCCCAAAACCATGGATGATCTCGCCCAGCGGCTTCACATAAATGTTGAACAGGAGGGGCGAGAGGACCGACCCTTGTGGCACCCCGCATATGAGGGGCCTCGGAGTCGACCTCTGCTCCCCTGTCAACACCAACTGCGACCGGTCGGAGAGAAAGGAGGAGAACCACTACAACACAGTGCCTCCCACCCCTAACTCTTCCAACAGGTGCAGCATGATACCATGGTCGATGGTATCAAAAGCCACTGAGAGATCTAACAGGACCAGGACAGAGGAGCACCCCCTGTCCCGAGCCCTCCAGAGATCATCAACCAACACGACCAATGCTGTTTCTGTGCTGTACCCGGGTCTGAAGCCCGACTGGAACGGATCCAGATACATCATTTCATCCAGGTGCTGGGGAAGCTGTTGCGCAACCACACTCTCAACAACCTTCGCCAGAAAGTGAAGGTTGGAGACCGGACGATAATTTACCAACATTGCCGGGTCCAGGGAAGGCTTCTTGAGGAGAGGCCTCACCACCATCTCTTTCAAGGCAGCGGGAAAGTTACCCTCACCCAATGAAGCATTTATAATCCCCTGGAGCCAGCCACGTGTCACCTCCCGGGAAGCCAGTACTAGCCAGGAGGGGCACGGGTCCAATAAACAAATGGTCGCGTTCAGCCTGCCCAGAATCCTGTCCACGTCCTCAGGGGTCACAGGATCAAACTCAGTCCAGATAACATTCACAAGACCTGCCCCTGTCCCTCCCCCCGAGACTACCCAGTCGGAGTCCAGATCTTCCTGAATCTGAGTGATTTTATCATACAGATACTGAACAAAATCCTCGGCTCTACCCTCCAAGGGGTCCTCCCGTGCTTCTTGGTGAAGTAGGGAGCAGGTCACCCTGAAGAGGGCGGCCAGGCTATTATCTGATGACGCAATAAGAGCAGCAAAATAGTTACATTTAGCTGCTTTTATCGCCACTAAGTAATTCCTAATATGGGATCTCACTAGTGTCCGGTCAGATTCAGAACGACTGGCTCTCCAACTACTCTCTAGGCGTCTTTTCCGGCGCTTCAACTCCCTCAACTCCTCGGAGAACCAAGGAGCCAATTGAGATCGGCGCCGGGTCAGAGGCCTCAAAGGCACGACCCGATCCAGAACACCCGCAGCCGCCCTGTCCCAGGCGGCCACTAGGTCTCCAGTCGAGGCGTGTGCCAGAGCCTCAGGAAATGGCCCAAGATCCATCTGGAACCTATCAGGTTCCATCAGGCGCCTGGGGCGGAACCAACTAACAGGCTCCGCCTCCCTGCGGTGGGGTGCAGCAGTTTGAAAGTCGAGACGAAGGAGAGAGTGATCTGACCATGACAAGGGCTCGATGACTAAGTCCCCTATCTCAAGATCACTCAACCACTGTCCAGAGATGAAAATCAGATCCAGCATGTTTCCCCCCATGTGGGTAGGGCCATGAATTAGCTGGGTCAGGTCCATAGCTGTCATGGAAGCCATGAACTCCCGAGCCACCTCCGACGTCTCACCCTAGATGGAAGGTTGAAATTCCCCATGACCATAAGTCTAGGGGTTTCAACCGCCACCGCGGCGATAACGTCGAGGAGCTCGGGCAGGGCTGTTGCCACATGGCAGGGAGCCAGGTACGTGATCAGCAAACCCATCTGAACTCCATGACCCAACTTCACAAGGAGGGACTCACAGCCGGCGGTCTGAGGAACTGTGGCCTCTCTCGGTCTCAGACCTTCTTTGATAACAACCGCTACTCCCCCGCCCCTGCCCTGTGGCCTTGGCTGATGGAATGCAAGGAAACCTGGTGGGCACATTTCAACGAGGGGAACTGTCCTGCATCACTAATCCACCAAGGATTAGATAAATAGAAACCCCATTTTATGGTGCACTTACCAGTGACTTTTAGTTGCTGGGTGACAGCACAGGATAGCTACTACTTTCTTGCACAGCTCATGTTCTTTTTGGAAGCCTCTTTGTGGCCCTTACACACTGTAGGATGATGGACTACATTATCTTTCTGTCAATGTGGAATCTACCAGGTGTTTTAGATTGCTAATCTTATCAACTCCAGTCAAGGCATTATGGAACTGCAGCTGAAAACATGTGGATATCTTTTCTTTTATGTACACCGAGAGCGTATGCACCAAGACAAATTCCTTGTGTGTCCAATCACACTTGGCCAATAAAGAACTCCTATTCCGTTCCATTCCGTTCCATTCCGTTCCGTTCCGTTCCATTCCATTCCATTCCATTCCATTCCATTCCATTCCATTCCATTCCATTCCATTCCATTCCATTCCATTCTATTCTATTCTATGTTCAGTGAGCCCAAGGACACATCTTTTCTTCATCCTCTTCATCAGTCACTAAACATTAGTGGTGTTATTTGGAGGGACAAAAAAGGATCCAAGTGTTGCATATGGTCCATCAGCCTAGCCTGTTATACGGGACCGGATATGTAGAATTGGGAATGAAATTTGATCTGAGCAAATCCAAGTTAAAATGAGATGTTTTGTACTAAGTAGAAAAATCTGTCCTTCTTTTAGAGATACTTCTTTACCAGATTCCTCAATGCTTTCAATCACTAGGCAGAATCTAATGTACTGGAAAAGTTATTAAAAATTTAGAGAGATATTCAGAATTGTATCTGCCTTGAAAGTAGTCCATAGCACATAGAACTTCATAGCACACTCAAACACTAGTAGCTGGCCGCAAGAAATGTTTTATGACATATTATGTCATAAAAATGTGTAATGCTAATTTTTATGCCATAAAATGTTTTACAAAATTTGCCAAATTTTAATTCTGTGGGAGTCATGCGTCCCTGATTTTGGAGGTGTTCTACAAGGTAGCTCATTTGAAGTACCTTGGTTCAGAAAGTTGTTCTTTATGATGTACCGTTTCGCCTAGCTAAAGGTTACAGACACAAGCGTTTTAATAGTATATAGATGACTTCCCCACCAATGGGGCCACTCTGGGGGGGAAAAAAGTGGATTCATGAATCAAGTCTTCCATGGATGACTGCCCTTTGTGGAGGACACTGCAGCAGCATCAATCTTCATTCTTCCTGCCTTGAATGTAATTGGCAAATGCTGATCATGAGCAGATGGAGTTAGATGCATCCCTCATAATTCTGAATGGGCACCCCCCCCCCCAGCCTCTCTTCACCCAGGAAGACTCTCATCATTAACAAAGCCTGCAGCCCATTCATATTTTAAGATGCACCCACACCATCATATATGTGTTTGGCAATTTGTAAATCTATGTTGACACCCATGTTGCTGTGCTGATTCTTGATTAACTGGAGAAGAACTCTCTTGCTGAAATCCGAGCTCCTGATTATGAGCATTGGAGACTTTCAAGCAATGTCAGTGCTTCTGTGCCATAATCCAGAAGGGTTATTTCAGAATAATAGGCTCAGCTGTCATTTGCCTAAATTTAGACTAAGATGGAGTTTCCAGAAAAGCCATTGATGTAATTTCTGTCCCAAATCATTTTTCCTGAATGTAACATGTTGAAAAGAAGAAAAAAGAAATCTTTTGTAGAAAGTATGAAAAGTCATGTCATCTACTAGAACATGGTGTAGTAGAGACAAAAGTGTCGAATGTTATTGTCACCTGGATTTAGGCTACCTGAAAGTATCTGCAGTGACTTTAACTCAAGGCCTAAATTGCTTTTTCCAATTCTAGTTCCAAAGGTACTTTTCAAAAGGTAACTGGACTTTCTTTGTTTTCCTTGAAGATATTTTACATCTCATTCAAGAAGCTTCTTCAATTCTTCTGAAGAAGCTTCTTGGATGAGAAGCAAAACATCTTCAAGCAAAACAAAGAAAGTCCAGCTGCCTTTTGAAAAAATACCTTTGGGGCAGCCATAATCTGGATGACTGAGAATGTCCATAGACATCTTCTGACTCCAATTTGTATCTATGTTGTTTGGTTGGTTGTTTGTTTGTTTGTTTGGTTGTTTGGTTGTTTGGTTGGTTGGTTGGTTGGTTGATATTTGCCATCAAGTCATTTTCAACTCCTAGAGATCACATAGGTAGATTTTCTCCATGACAACCTATCTCTAACCTGGTCTTCCAGCAATATACTCATATAGTGTAATTGAGTCCATTCAGCTTGCTGATGGTTGTCCTCCTTTTTATCTACATTTCCCAGCATTAACTAGGTCACTAGGTCTTTTCATGCTGTGTCCAAAATGGGATCATTTGAGCTTTTATTTGTGCCTTGGTTGAGAGCTCTGGGTTGGTTTGATCCATTGGTTTGTTTTCATGGCTGTCCACAATATTTTCAAAAGTTTTCTCCAATACCAAACTTCAAAGTGTCAATACACTTCGTATCCTGCTTCTTTGAAGAAAAACTGTTGCAGACTTTAATGTGTCATAGAAAATAATTGACCAATTCCAAATATATTCCAAAAATATATTTGGTCAGTTATTCCAAAAATAACTGACCAATTCTCTTAGAGAACTGAAATATAGAAGGATTGCTACAACAGAACCAGCTATATCACAGGTAGGATAATTCAAAGGCTGTGGCAGAAAGATAAAGAGTTTCTATTTATGTCATGGATGCTTAGCTCATAACCTCATGACCATAAACCATACTCAAATCCTTGACTAAGCTCCCCAAGGCCCTCCAAAAGTCACCACCAAATTGTCACAAATCAGTGTGATAGAACACTTAAAAATCACAAAACAAAACATTATAGTTCCCCAAATCTATTTTATTAATTAGATCACATTTGATTGATTGGTGATGGATTATGTGCCATCAAGTCATTTTTGACTCCTAGCAACCACATAGATATTGTCCATGAAAGTCACATTTAGTCAGTCTGTTTGTCCATCCATCCGTCTGTCCCGTCCATCTGTCTGTCTGTCTGTCTGTCTATCATCTATCTATCTGTGCCTTTATTATTTTTACAAATAACTCAACTTGCTTTTGAGTCTGGTTTCTTAACCACCAGATCAAACTGGCTCTCATTTTTATATTTTGTTCTGCCACCACCTATTTATTGGAATGTGACCCTTAGTACTGGCCAGTACTATAACTGGTTCAACCCCCATCTTTCCTGGACTACAGATATGATTTGATGGGATCTAAGTTTTTCCGACCATACATAGTACACCTGTCCCAAGTGTACAAAGGGACATGGATACTAGGCCAGGCTTCAGCCTAATTCCAATTTTTTAAATGTGCAATTAATCTTATCATGTCAGGAGGTGGGGAGGAGGGGACCCCCACCTACAGCCTGAAGCTTACAATCAAGCCCTTGGTGCCTCATCTGTTACTATTATAATAGGAATACCAATGGTTGGTTTCCCTCATCATCCCTTTCATCTAGGGGTCTTCAGTACAATCAATTGCGGTAATTACCCCTTCACCCAGAATCCCTCTCTGGGTGGCAAGTGGATCCTTTTGTACTCAATGCAAAGCAGTTGTTTGAAAAAAAGGCTAATGGTGCCTATTTACTGAGGTCAGTCCCCTGAGTAGAACAAAGACTCACCTCTAGTGGCCTATGGCAGATGTTGCAAGGTCCACATGAGGCCCCTAACCTCTGCGGAGAAGGAGAAGCTGTAAAGTAGCCCATGGAGATGGAGGCGGAGATCCAAGCCATTCAGCCGCCATGCTTTCCAAAGAGCTCAATCTGCTTTTTTAAAATGCGAAGTCAAAATACGAGTTGAAATGCAGGCAATTAATTGCTCCCAAGTGTCACCCACTCCTTCTCCACTGCAACGCTCTGGATCTCATCATTAACTTGTCAGCACTTCTAAACTGTGAATTTTCCATGTGCGGTAGAATTCAAAAAGCTGTATGCCTGACAAAACATGCCTGATTTCTTTCAATGTAAGATGAAGGGTGAACAGGCGGTAAGGGGTGAGGAAGAGGTGAGGGCGAGGGGCAGCCAAAGAACAGAGAAAAGGAAGGAAGGGAGGAACATGCATGGCTGGCTTGTACTGAAGGAGGACATTACTACAAAAAGAGTGGTGGTGGTGGGGAAATGAGCCTTTTCAGAGGATTTTGAGAAAGCTGATTATAGTAGCTCTGCGGAATGAAAAGTTTCACCAACGCTGTTGGTGTACCCATATCTCAAGAAAAATTAAGACTGTGTTCTGAATTCGAAGCTGCTGCTGAAGCTTTGGTTGGTTGAGCTCCCTGATTAAGTTATAAAGGTTGGAATAAATACTATTTGAGTTTTGCAAAAAAGCAACTTGGATCGACTGAATTGCAAAGAATCCTTCCGTTCTGGAGGAGCGCCTCATTTTCTTCATACGTACGACAGCCACAATAAAAGAGGAATGGATGGGCTCTATTCCATTTCCCATTCTGCCCTTCCCTGCATTATTGGCTACCAACTGAATGCAGCTTTGAGAGCCTCATCTAGACAGCCTTCAAACTGACCTCAAGCCCATTCCCTATGCAGCAGGTCTAACAGCCTGGAGGAGCCCTAAACCAGTAGCACACGCTTCTGTTGCTTTAAAAAAGAAAAAAAAGGGGGGGGATTTGTCTTTCCTTACTGTTGTCTTCCTGTCTGCCTGCCTGCCCCTGTCAATGTTTTACCCATGGGTAGAATTAGGGCAAAGAGGAAAATTGGACAGAGGGTGCTTTCAGGCCCTCCCCAAAGCATGGTGCCCGTGGCAAAGTACTAGAGAACATAGCAACAGATGGTTACTGAACTCTTGCTGAGATTTATATAAATGTCTACAACAAATGCTCAGATTTATACCTATGCAATAAACCAATCCCAGGGACTTAAGTTTGTAGAATCCCCACCTGAAGCAGAAGCTGGAGACTTGGGCAGCATAAGTGCAACAGTTGAATGGATTATCTCATAAATATGGAGGTTATTTGGATAATTCACCTTGATATCTTTTCACACTTTCCTCTAAGCACGCAGGCCTTAAATAATGGGCACGTTATTTATGTAGCTCCACATTGCTTTACCGACTGATATAATGGCACGTTTGCCCTACAGGGTTTTGCCTTCTAAATGCCAGCAATCAATTTTGACAGGTTAAAAGGTAGGCAGAAGTCTGGGACTGCGACAGGAGATGGCTGATCTATGGCAAAAGGCATCCAATGGCTTAATCACACCCTGTTGCTTTGGAGAAATCTGCTTACCGCTGCAGAAAGAAGGTTGTGCAAAATGTAGATAAGGGAAACTTGGAAGGGAACTTGCTCTTGGTAGGATCTGGCTGGAGAATCTCACTTGAGTAGTGGTGCATTTGTAATGTGTTAATGCAGAGGAAATGTGCTGGTATGAACCACATTGATTGTTCATGGTCCATCTGTATTGTTTGCATGGAACAGTGTTTCTCAGTCTTGGCTACTTTAAAATGTGTGGATTTTAACTCCCAGAATTCCCCAGCTAGCAACCTTGTGGTTGGGGAATTCTGGGAATTGACGTCCACATATCTTAAAGTGGCCACATTTGAGAAATGCCAGCCCAGAAGATGGAATTCATTCAGCAATAGAAAAGGTGTAGAGAGGACAGAAAAGGTTCATCATGTTCTCCTGGTGATGATGAGGGCAAGCATTTCCACCTTAAGAGCCAGCAAAGAGTCTGCTTGTGCACTGCCACACATATTCATATCCATCTGGACGTTGCCGTCACGCAGAAGTTCAGGTGCAGTTAATATCACTCCCATCCGGGTGATCCTTCCTTCCTGTGCTACAGAGCAACTTCACTGGGGGGAAGCCGGAGGCAATAAAACATCTGTATTGTAGCCCATGGGTTTCTCACACCTCCTTGGAGTCTACTAGACTAGCTGCTCCCCCTGTTTTTCCCGAAACATCATAATCTGTTATGTAGATCATCCTCCTAGAGTCTTCTATTTAACAATTATGTAAAATAAACTTGTGACATTCTTCTCTGTGGAAATGTTAAAGACACAACTTTTTTAAAGTGACTCTGTGTGTGTATATATATGTATGGATGCATGCTTTTGAACAGTTAGTTTGGCAGGAGCTGAGATGAAAATGGGAGTTCATCCCATTGTATGGTACTCAGGCCTTGGATCTCGAACCTGGGCTGCTGGCTTTCCAACTAACAAGCCCAATTTCTTAACCATGGAACCATGCACATCACGTGATGCGGTGAGCTCCCATCAAGGTCCCAGCTTCTGCCAACCTAACAGTTCAGAAGCATGCAAGTGTGAGTGGATAAATAGGTACCACTTCAGTGGGAAGGGAACAGCACTCTGTGATGTCATGCTGGCCCCATAACCGGACAGTGCTAGCTCAATGGCCTTGAAACAGAGATGAGTGCTGCCCCCTAGAGTCAGTAATGACTAGCAGAGTAAAATCCTTTTAATTTTAAGCTGGCGTAACATGGTTTTCATTGTGTGTTGCTCATTTCATTAGTGCAGTGGCATTTTCTAAAAAAATTACAGTCTTGAAGAGAGGATTGTACTTTACAAGGTGAGATGTAAATCTGGTGATAAAATAAAATAAATGCTGGGTCACTCTCTCCATTTGATTGCCTCTCCAAGTATCAGTGACTCTACTGCTCTTCAGGGAAATTGGCAAGGGGTTATTGATGACAGTGAGTGAAAGATTCAGCTGTGCAATTTCTGCTTTAATTTCTCCCCCTTTTCACCATGAATTTGAATGTTAGCATTCACTTCTTTCTTCCCAACTGTCAAAAGCTTTTAGAATTGCTGCTGGCACAAAAGCTTTTTCCTTAATTACTACCTCTGGATTTAGCTCTTTGCCTTAACATATAATCAGATGTGTTAAAGGCAATTTTATTTCACTAATATTAAAATAATTTCAAAATGCAGTTTTTGTGCATGCTGATGTACGGTTTCTCCCTTCCGAAGTCTAGCTGCCTAGGAACCATAGTTTAAAAGTTTTAATTATCCAAGGAAATAAAATGTGCTTTCAAACTGAAACAAAAAGAGATAAATGGATGCAAATGTGTGAACCATGTTAAGAAGGATTACCTGGTGGCTTCTTAGGTAGCGTATCATCTTCCTTTGCTTAGTGACAAATATTATACCCTGGTGGCCACATTAAGTTTGTTAGTAGCCAAATTGGCCGGTTTTGAAAGACTGTTCTGTTCCCAAGGGAGCCCCTCATTTTCTCTTTTGAAAATGGAGCTTTCAAAGAAATTCAGTAGCCGTATGCAAGCAACGTAGAAGCTTTTCTATTGCCATCATTGCTATTAAGGTGTTAGATCGGTCTTCCCCCGCCTGGCATCCTTCAATAGGTTTGAACTGAAACACCTGTGGTACCTGGGGATTATGGAAGTCCTAATCTTAATATATTCCGAAGGAGGGAGGAAGGCAAACTAGGGAAGTGTGCATAAGAAGCCAGTTTGCTTCAGGCTTGGATATGCAAAATCTAATTCATTGGGTAATCAATTGCACAGCTAACAAACGACACAGATGCAGCAATGGCAGAAGGGTTTGCCACAGAGGTCAATAACTTGAGGCCCCAAAGTCCCGGTGTCATTTTTATGGCCTCTACCACCACAGGTGTCCACAGGGGAAGTTAAGGAAAAAGTCACCCTGGCAGCCTTGCAGAGCCCCATCCCCTTCTCATGTGTGTCACACAGGAAGGGATGGGCTTCAGCTATCCCTATTCAACAATCGCAGCAACCTCTTGACATTGATGAAGGTCAGGGGCAGGTTTCCTATCAATGGTGAGGTGAAAAGAGACACAACATTAATGTAAGTCCTCAAAGAGGCTTGTCGTAGTTAAAAGAAACAAAGGAAACTCACACTTCTCCACAGAAATTAGGGAAATCACACAAATATCTCTCCCACATTATTCTTCTCTCCACTGTGGTCCTTAATATCTCAAGATCTGTCAGGGGTGGTCCTCAGTTTAGGATTTAGCTTACGGATCGACTTATCTTCAGATCGATGAATGCAGGTTAGGATTTCAGTTTTGATATCCCAGTGGTGAGGTTTTTTAAAAAAATTACCTATAAAGCCGTACATGGCTTAGGTCCAGGGTACCTGCAGGACCATCTCCTGCCTGCCTCCCACCGTCCTGTCCGCTCTCAGAGGGCAGCTCTCCTCAGGGTACCATCGACCAGACAATGTCATCTGGTGACGTCCAGGGATAGGGTGTTCTCTGTGAGCGCCCCTACCCTCTGGAACGAGTTACCCACAGAGCTGATCTCCGTTCCTTCCGTCGAGGCCTGAAGACTTGGCTATTTCAACAAACGGGCTGATTCAGATTCTTGGGTTTTATTATTTATTATTATCTGATTTTAACTGGTTTTAATTCGGATTTTTATTGTATGTTTCTGCTTGTGTTCACCGCCCTGAGTCCTTTGGGAGAAGGGCGGCATATAAATACATGCAAATAAATAAATAAATGTATCTTAGTTTTTTGGAGTTTTTTGTTTTTGAAAGAATGGCTCAGGAAAATAAACTAACACAATCTATGCAGAGAAAAATAAATTGTTTTTAAGGATAGGATGGTTAAGATGCAATGAAAGAAGCCATGGCTGTTTGTTCAGAGGAAAAAAGCAATTTTTGGCTCTCTCTCTTCCTCCCTCTTCCTCCCTCTCCTTAATGCAAAGGACGTTCTAAATCTAACATAGGTTTCATGCACTAAATCAAAATCATTGCTGGTGCAGTGAGGTAGTGTTATGGGCTTGCCCTCTGTTAGAAAGAAATTTTACCTAGTTCGTTTCCGAGCCGGGAATAAAATACGCAGGCAGTTGCTGGAACCAAAGGTGAGATTTATTTCAGAGAGCACATACAGAGTCAGCTATCAGAGGTGGCCACACTCAACTCTCCTCCCAGAGTCTTTTATGTAGGAAAACCTTTCTTTTGTTCCTCGCAAGTGCACAGAAGCGAGTGACTTAGGCATTCCAAGGAAGTGCACTTAGCTGATGTTCCAAAAGGCAGCCCTCTGCAGACAGGCAACCTGCTGAGTTGCAGTTTTTCACTTTTATGTTTTAGCATTGGTTGATTGAAATGGTAAAAAGGACCTTTTTTCTTGTTTGCACAAAGGGATCTTAGGTTAAGCTCAAAATGGGAGGAATGTATGCCCAATTGTGATCGGGTTTCCCATTGCATTTTCATCCTTGGCAACCTGAAGATTTGTGGATTTCAACTCCCAGAATTCCCCAGCTATTTTCCATAACTGAATGATTCAAGGTTCACACAAACTCCATGATGTTCCCTTAATGCAACTTGTGTTTGGCTTTGACTTGTTTGAAGTGTCGACTTTCAAAGAAAACAATGTAGACTTGTGGATTTCAACTCCCAGAATTCCCCAGCCATCCCCTAGAGGTGAACCTATGGCATGCGTGCCACAAGTGGCACGTAGAGCCATATCTGTGGGCATGCAAGTGTTTCCCTAGCTCAGCTCCAGCACGCATGTGCACGCCGGCCAGCTGGTTTTCGGGCCTTCTGGGCCCACTGGAAGTTGGGAAATGGACCATTTCCAACCTTCATAGGGCTTCCTGGGGGATGGGGAAGGCCATTTTTGCCCTCCCCAGGCTCCAAGAAAACCTCTGAAGCCTGTAGAGGGCAAAAAAAAATGGGCCTACTGGGCTCACCATGACTAATTATTTATTTTTATCAAATTTATATGCCGCCCTTCTTCCGTAGGACTCGGGGCGACTCACAGAATAAAAACAACACAACAATAAAAGCTAAAACAGGCCAATATAAAATCCCCAGACAAGTTAGAAACCTTGCAGCAGATCAGGGAATTTGCTGAAAAAGCCATGTCTTCAGGTCGGCGCAGAAAGAGCGGAGGTCGGGGGCCATCTGGAGCCCGGTGGGTAACCCGTTCCAGAGGGTCGGTGCAGCCACAGAGAACACCCTCATCCTGGGGGCCGTCAGCCGACATTGTCTGGCCGACGGCACCCAGAAGAGGGCAGTCCTATGTGAGCGCACTGGGTGGTGGGAGACCGGTAGGAGGTGGTCTTGCAAGTACCCCGGGCCCATGCCATGGAGGGCTTTATAGGTAAGTACCAGCACCTTGAAGCGGATCCGAAGGGCCACCGGCAACCAATGCAGCTTGCATCACATGCCAAAAGCAGAGGGAGTGCGTGGGGGGAGGGTCACATGAGCATGTGGGGGGGCGGAGTGCATTGATTTATGGGTGTGGGCACATCATCATCATTATTATTATTATTATTATTATTATTATTATTATTATTATTATTATTTATTAAATTTATATACCACCCTACTCCCGAGGGACTCAGGGTGGTGAACAGCCAAAATAAAATACATGTAATACAAATATTAAAAATGTTTAAAATATATTAAATATTATGGCCCCAAACAACAAATTAAAACCAATTTTAAAACCCAATTTAAAATTTAAAACAATTTAAAAGAGGTTAGACCAGGCACGAGGTTACCCCCCACGCTCCCCACACTTTTGGCACGTGACAGCAAAAAGGTTAGCCATCAGTGCCCTAGAGAGATACATCTGGCAGGACCCAGAAGAAGGGCCTTCTCCGTGGTGGCTCTCTCTCTCTCTGGAACATCATTCCCTCAGACATTAGACTGGCCCCCACTCTAACATTCTTTCGGAAGGTGCAGAAGACATGGTTCTGTTGGCGGCCTGGGGAACCCAAAGCGGGATGGAGCCCATTAAATGGTTTTTATGAATGTGTGTTGTCACCTGGGTGGGGGTTGGGGAGGTTATTATTTTACTAATTTATTATTTTATTCTTCTTTTTATTTTTTTTATATGGTTTTATATTTGTGTAAGCCTCCTTGAGTCGCCATGTGCAAGTAGGTGGCAATATAAAATAAATAAAAATAAAGTTGCCAAGGTTGGATACCTTTGCTCTAGAATCTATTCTAATACATGATTTTGAAGCTTTTTGTTCCTGCTTATGGAAAGACTGTATGGCAGGAGGACTTGATTTCCTTCCCACAGCTCATTAACAGGTCCATCCTCTTTTGTGTCCTATTGCAGTTTGTAAGATTCACAGAGATCACTCCTCTAAGGCTGTCCACTTGCTAAGGCACCCAGGGATGTATTCAAGAAAAAAACAAATAGTTCTGAATTTTCTCTCCTGTGCAGGCTGGTAAAGTTAGAGCATTTTATAAGAACCAGGTTAGCTCATTTTATGCAAGAGATGGGTGCTGGGCAGAGACGTTCATCTAACCAAGGACAATTTCTTCTTTGCTTTTGTTGTTTGAAAGTTGCTACATGGTTTTCTTTGAAAGTCAACCCTTCAAACAAGTCAAAGCCAAACACAGTTTGTTTTAAAGGAATATCTTGGAGTTTGTGTGTACTTTGAATCATTCAGTTATGGAAAAGAGCAAAGAAGGGATTGGAAACATTTTCAAGCTTCAAGAATAAAAGTATGAATGAACATCCGGAAGATTACCAATTTTTATCAGATTTTGGCAATTGCTCAGCCTTGAGATTTCAGGTTGGCTTGCCTGAAATTGCATCAGATTTGCAGGTTTTTGAGATTTGCACCTTGTAACTTTTTAGAATTTCATTTGGAAGATACTGAGATGCCTTCTAGATGGTCTCTGGCACTCTAAAATCCATGAGTGTTTCCTTGCCAATCTGTGCATTAATATGGAGAAGAGTTGTTGCATTCTTCTTCATGGTCCCTTGCAAGAAATCAAACATATTTTATAGTAGAATAATCTAATATCCCGAATGGAACTTATTTGTCCATTAATTCTGACAAGGCTCACCAAAATCAAATTATTTGGTTCTTGACATCAAGGCCTGAACAGATATTTCATATGCAAACATTCCTAATTTTGTTCAGTGAAGTAGTCCCAAGATGTTGGCTTCAGGGGAGAACAACATCTTGGCAGCAACTTTATTGAACAAAATTTGCTTTTCTATTTCACAAACATATCTAGGCTTATTTGTGGCACTACAAATACTAGAGTCTATGTATGTATCCATTATAGTTGGAAGACCCATCATCAAAAACTGAACTTGGCTTGCTAAATCTCTGGTTCCCAACAGTCCTAGACCCAGAACTGTGTGCATTTTTGCTTAAAACTAATCTCTGTGGCCTGTTCTGAATCAACTGACACTCCAGGAACAGATGCAACTTATTTCATTAGCGATGATGAAATCACAATCTCCTTGTTTAATCAAGTAGAATATAACTGAACATGCATTGAGCAATCTTTTAAAACCCTTTGAGTTTATATTTCAGGGTGGTGTTTCTTCATCTCCATTCCTTCCTTGAGGAATTTTGTAATCTCGACTTTTGTGAAACATTAGTAACAATTGAAAACAATAATCCTGAAGCTAACCCTTCACATTTATCTAACTGTCCTGAATGCTGGCACCGGGCTTGGAATGCAAGAGAGGCCATATCAGAATGGTTAAAAAGTTCTTTGTGCTTCTGTTTACAAAGCAGTAATTGATGCTGTGTTCTTGCATTCAACACAGAAAATATTTTGCATTGTGTATTCCTGAGCAGCGAGAATATGCAGCATGGCTTCCCTGTGAATGTGTATGCCTTTTGGTACAAGAAAATCCCCAGGGCCCTGATCCTGCTGTCTTTAGGAGAGCCTTGTTCTTCCCTTAGGCTAATGTTTCTCAACCCTGACAGCTGGAAGATGTATGGACTTCAACTCCCAGAATTCCCCAACCAGCCATATTCCCGCATTTTAAAGTTGTCGAGGTTGAGAAATGCTGCCTTAGGCACTAGGCTGGGATGATGTGTGAATTTGCTCTCTGTTGTGTATTTTGACTCTCTTTCTCTTTCCCCAGGGTGACTTATTTTACTGTTGTGATATTTCTATTTGTCACTATCTCTTGTTTTGAACTCTCTGTAAGCTGCCCAGGATCATTTAGAGAGCCAATGGCCTTAGAAATTGAATATATAAATAGAAATGGATGGAATGGTAAATAAAAGAAACCTTGGGTGACTTTGTTTACTCCTGGGTTGATGTGCGAACAGGGATCCCGTTTTGAATAGGGGTATTCCACTAGTCCAGATGGCCCATTCATCCGTCTTCCTTCTGGCTGCTTCTACGCCAGGCTCATCAGTCTCCCTGAATAATCTTATCCCAGGCTGGGGCAGGAGAGGGACTAAATCTATCACCAAAGAGCCTTCGGGAGGCTGGTGCTACAGGGAGACAGACCCAATTTAACACTTCATTAAGAATTTGCCAGCCATTGATCTAGATTATCAGGGTTACTGCCAGTTAATTGCATCTTCCTATACTTATTAATTATATTTGGAGAGCCAGAGTGAGGTGCTCAGTGACTGGCTGCTATATTTAGAAAAATCTCCCTTGGGGATCTAATTATGGAACAAAGTAGTTATTGGTGTTGGATTAACCACTGACTCTTCCAGAGGTTCCCCCCCCCCAATTAAATAAGAGTTAACCAGGGGTAAAATTCAGCTGGTTCTATCCATCTTGGGCGAACCGGTAGAAGCAGCTGAGGGAGGCTCCGCCCACCCATGCAGACATCATGACATCCCTTTTTTGCAACAATTTTCATCCTTTGCACACACATTAGTGAACTGGTAGGGAAGGTACATGAATTTCACCCCTGGAGTTAACCATTAAGAAAACTCCACTTTTGTGTTGGTGTTTGTGCCATTTAGTCAGTGTGGAGAGGTGGCAATTTCCTGGACAAGGCACTGCATTTGTTTTGACAAGATTTTGGAAGTGATTTTTTCCTTCCTCTTCTTAGGTCTGAGAAGGAGCGATTGGCCTAAACTCACCCAACTAGCTTTATATCTAGGCAAGAGTAGAATTCACAGTCTCCCACTTTCTATCCTGGTATCTTAACCACTTCCGGTATTCTAAAACCGCTATCAGAAAAATCCACTGCTGTTCAAGAAAGCATAGCAATAAGCTACTGACAAATAGTTGCATAGTTTTTGTGCTGTTGTTTAGTAGAAAACAAAACAACAGAGAAATTGGCAGAAAATCTCAATATTAAATGCCTCCTCCACATATCAAACCCTAAAATACAAAAGAAAATCAGTCCCAATTCTGAAACATTTTCCATGCTTCTTCTGAAGGTATCATTGTACCACAGTGATCTTCCTGCATTGGCGGAGGGAGGGAGGGAGGGAGGGAGGGAGGAAGGAAGGAAGGAAGGAAGGAAGGAAGGAAGGAAGGAAGGAAGGAAGGAAGGACAGCCTTTGTCATCAAAGTTCATCCTACATTGATACTCCTAACCAGCACTTTGAATTATGCCAATCAATCAATCAATCAATCAATCAATCAGACTAGAGCTGGAAGGAACCTTGGGGGTCTTCTACTCCAATCCCCTGTTCAAGCAGGAGACCCTATACAATTTCAGGCAAGTGGCTGTCCAGTCTCTTCTTAAAAACCTCCATGATGAAGCACCTGCAACTTCTGAAGGCCAGCTGTTCCACTGGTTAATTGTTTTCACTGCCAGGAAATTTCTCCTTAGTTCCAGGTTGCTTCTCTCCTTGATTAGTTTCCATCCATTGTTTCTTGTCATGTCTACAGTTGCTTTGGAAAATAAGTTGACCCCCTCTTCTTTGTGGCAACCTCTCAAATACTGGAATACTGCTATCATGTCACCCCTAGTCCTTTTCTCCAACAGGGAGACCAGTTTCCTAAAACCTGCCCTAATCCGTAGTTTGAATGTTGTAGCTGGAGTTTTTGAAATCTTTTCAGAAGTAGCCTTGTGCATTGGGGGGAAAAAAACTATAAGCAATTTATTACATCTTGATCAGTGGTGAATTTTTTTTTACTACCGGTTCTGTGGGCGTGGCTTGGTGGGCATGGTGTGGCTTGGAAGGCGTGGCAGGGAAGGATACTGCAAAATCTCCATTCCCACCCCACTCCAGGGGAAGGATACTGCAAA